>CAODLS010247871.1:0-14964 GCA_948243855.1 Flueggea neowawraea
GAGCTTTGAAATGGTGGGAACTGGACGAAAGATATTCATCAGTCATGCCTCGTTCGTTTAGTGAAATTATGAAACTGTTAAGTTAAAAAAAAAATAGAAAATAAAAATAAAAAAATTTGTTTATGAAAAATTAAGGGCTTGTTTAGTTATGGATTTTTTTTTAAATTAGAAAACAGAAATGAAAAAATAATTTTTTTTTCATGCAATACTAAAATTTTTCATTGTTTTCTATGTTATTTTAGAAAATAAAAACAAAAACAGAAAATAAGAAATAGAAAATTATTTTTTCAACTAAACTTAGTCTAAAATTTTTCATTATTTTCTATTTTATTTCAAAAAATATAAATAAGATAGAAAATAAAAAATTATTTTTTCAACTAAACATAGCTTTTGTTTCCTATTTTGTTTTTTATTTTTTAAAAATTAAAAATATTTAGTCAAAATTTTTTCAAAAATAATTTATTTCTGTTTTTAATATTTTTTAACTAAACAGTTCCTCAATTTTTTTAATAAGAATAATTTAAAAATTAACAAAAATCAGATATAGCCTCGTAAGATTATATATTAACAATTTACATGTAAATCTTACAGGCTCCATGTAAGTATTCAGGATTTGAAAATTTTAATGTTGCATTAATTAATACTTGAAATATTTAAAATCAAAATATATTAAACTGCGATATTTGTATGGAGACCGAGGAGTTTTGGCACCACGTGGTTAGGGACTGTTTTGAAGTCGTATAAACTGAACTGGACTGAACTCTTGGGAAAAAAGTTGACTGATGATTTTTTCACCAAAGAGGCTAGTTTATGGCTCCTAGAGAACCTTGCTGATATAACTCTCACAGCTGATGGTACCCCCTGGAACGTACGATTTGGGGTGGCATGTTGGCTTATGTGAAAATGGAGAAATGAAAGGATTTTTCAAGCTGAATCCCTTATAGGCGATGTGGATATATCTGTACTATTTCCAGAGAATATTATCGAACCTTAATGCCTTGCCAACAGCAAAGAATCAACAGAAAGTTACAAGATGGGTGGTTTGGTCTCCTCCAAATGAGGGTCAGGTAAAATTAAATACGGATGGGGCACTCTCTGAGGACAAAGTAACGGCTTCTGCTGGAGGTGTTGTTAGAGGTACGAATGGAGAATGGCTTTCTGGTTTTATTATAAATTTTGGTAACTGCTCAGTGCTTTATGCAGAACTCACGGCCATTCTCCATGGACTGCAACTTTGTTGGGATATGGGATGGAAGGATGTGCTCGTTGCGTCGGATAGTATGTTAGCAATACAGAGTATTAATAAGACTCACACTCCAATTAACATTAATTGGCCGGTGGTCAGTACGATAAAAAAAATGATGCTTCGGAATTGGAAGGTGTCAATCTCCCACACCTTCAGAGAAGGCAACCAAGTGGCTGACAAATTGTCTAAAATTGGTAGAAATTTTCCTGTCGAACTTCATATTTTAGATTTCCCTCCTACTGATGTTACTGAATTATTGTAAAGTGATGTTAGTGAAACTTCTTATGAAAGATCTTGTAATACTTTATGATGTGTAACTCTGAGTGGTTTTATTAATAAACATTCTTGCCACTTCTTGTTTTATGGGACCTGCCTAACAGGGTCGAGAACACGGAGTGCTTGAGAGACTATCCTAATTAGGTTGTCAGACAAATAGGTGGCTCTTTTCAGTTAAAAATATAGAGTTAATTATGTCATATGTCTTAAATAAAATTCAAATTTTAACAAAAAAAATTTAAAGTTTTGTAATTAGTTGAATAAGATATTTTTAATTTTAAGTTTCCTATATGCCATTTTTTAAATTCAGGTGTCAAAAATACCACATAAATTCAAATAAAAGACAATTTTTCCATCATTTTCACTTTTTTTTCTCTCTCTCTCTCTCTTCAATTTCTGTCTCCTAGACTCTCCCTCTTCTCCATCATCTTGTCTCTTCCTCTCAAGAAACCCTAGCCGCTCTCATCCTCTCTCTTTGCTCACTTGTCTCCTCTTTCGTGTCGGATCTCCCTCCACGGTCACTCTCTTTCTCTCTCCTAACCTTCGTCGCTCTCTTTTCTTCTCCCTTTACACTCTTTCATCAGTTTCTATTCCCTTGTCGCTCTCTCTCTCCTTAGGTTTTCTTTTGTCCTCGTCGCTCTTGTCATTCTTTTTCATCGGTTCTCTCTCTCAACCTCGTTCTCACTCTTAACTGCTCTCTTTTCTTCTCTCGTTTCTGTCTCATCCTTGCCTTCTGATCTGTTTGTTGCGGTCTCGGTGTCTCTTCAGTTTCTTTTCTTTTGTTCAACATGTGAAGATAGAGTGGCGAATGTCAACGGCAAACGTGGTCGAGAAGGGTGGCGGTGTAGATCTAGGGTTTGTTGGACTGATGGCGGCAATTTGATGTTGTTGTTGTGTAGTGGTTAGGGTTTGTTGTATGTATTTTTTATTATTTTAGTCTCTCAAATTGTAGTTTTTTTATGGAATTGCATTAAGTTTTTTATGGTATGCAGACTGATTTTCGTTGAGTTTGATTGATTTTGTACAAGCGTGATTACATTATGAGACATTCGTATACCATTCGATATCAAATTAATTATCATAAAATATAATTAAAAGTCGTAAATATGGTTGCAAAATAATGACCTGGAGACATCCAGAGACATTTGGAGACATCTAAAAATTTTTTGGAAAATCAAAAAATTTACAACTTAAAGATCTTTGAAGATCTTCTAGAAAATCAAAAAAAATATTTTAATTTATAAAAAATACACCGAAAATTCATTAAATCTAATTCCTTATTAAAAAATTTGTGATATTTAGAGACTTTTGGAGATATTTTTGTTGACATTTGGAGACATTCTGGAAAATTATATAATTTTTTTTACTGAAATTCATTTTTACACAAAAAAATAATTTTTCACAAAAATATCGTGATTTCTTGTGAATATGTCATTTTCAAATGAGATTTATTTTTCTGGCATCTCAAAATTGGCATGTTAGAAAAACATTTTTCAAAATTAATCTTTTATTTCCATATAAAAGTGTGATTTTCCCAAAAATATATTAAGCTTAACCTATCTAACAAAACCACCGCCTTACTTTTGTTATATAAGAGTATGTCTAAGAGAATCTCCACATTTGAGAAGTCAAATATATTATTTTATTTTATTTTTGTGTTACTTTTTTTTAAATTTATATAATAGAGAAAAAAATATTAAAAAGTAAATATTTTATTGATAAAATAAATAAATAATATTAAAGAATAAACAATAATTATTTAAATTTAATAAAAAATTATAAATTTATTAAAATTATTAATTAATTTATTAATAAAATATTAAAAAGGATTAAATTATAATGAAAGTAGGATTGAATTTAAAATTTGAGGTAATTATAATATTTTTGTATTATACTTTTGAGGAGGATTGTGAGTAGCCGTTGCAAATGCTACGAGAGGAAAGGCTTTAGGCAGTGCTTTCCAACGCAACCAATCCGTTTTCTTGATTTAAACACTTTTTTCTTCTCTGTTTCTGTCTTCCTTCTTCTTTTATTTTTCTTTCTCTGTTTTTGCACCCATCAAATTAGGGTTTTCATCTTGTTATTTTAAAGATTTGTTCTTTCTTTCTCCCTGTAGGTTAACCTGGTTTCTTCAGATTTCTGATCCGAATGCTTTTGTTTTGACGGATCGAAATCGTGGTTTGCTACGATTTTCTTCTTTTAGTAAATCAAAATTACGGTTTCCATCCCCGTTTTTCGAAGGATCAGTCACGTTGCCATCTTTGTCTCTCTGTTGCCTCGGAGTAAAAATTCAATGCCTTTATAAATTCATGCGTGATTGTTGTCTGATGCCTATGATATTTTGAAGTAGATCAAAGTTAGGGTTTTTTTCTAAAGATTTCTACGTTGAAATTCCATCCCCGTTTTAAAGGATCAGTCACATTGCTATCTTTGTCTCTGTGTTGCCTCGGAGTAAAAATTGAATGACTTAATGGCCAATGAGTGCTTGATAAACTCGTACTGTTCGTCTGTTTACGAGACAAAGATGGCGATTGTTGTCTGATGCCTATGATCTTGTTCAAAGTTAGGGCTTTTTTCTAAAGATTTCTACATTGAAATTCCATCCCCGTATTTCAAAGGATCAGTCACATTGCTATCTTTATCTCTGTGTTGTCTCGGAGTAAAGATTGAATGCCTTAATGGGCAATTAGTACTTGATAAATTCATACGGTTTCGTCTGCATTATGAGACAAAGATGGTGATTGTTGTCTAACGCTCAAGATTTCTTGAAATAGATCAAAATTATGGTTTTTTGAAAGATTTTTACTTTAAAATTCACTGTATTTTTGTTTTTTTAATGGTTTTTTAGTGTTTTTCGTATGGGCAGTTCATGAAGAGATTTACGCTAACCCAGATACCGCCATGGTTTACTCTGGTGCCTAAAATCATTGTTTCCTAAGATGCTATGTTTTAGCAGATTTATATAAGGTTTCCTTTCCCTGCTTTTTAACCATAACAATTTTGGGTTTTCTAAGATTACCAAATCGAAATTGCCGTGTTATGTTTTCTGTCGGTGTAAAACTTGATAGCCCAGTAATTTTGACTTAATGGCAGTGGTGCTTAATGCATCACAATTGAACTTGGAAGGGAAGCTAGATAACTTCATAGCCCTTGACGGGTTGATGGCCCAGTAACCTTGACTTAATGGGCAGTGTTGCTTAGTGCACTACAATTGGAAGGGAAGCTAGATAAATTCGTTGCCTCTAACGAGCACCAGTGCTTAAAGCACTCGATTGATAGCCCAGTAAATTTGACTCAATGGGCAGTGGTGCTTAGTGCACTACAATTAGAAGGGAAGCTAGATAAATTCGTTGCCTTTAACGGGCACCAGTGCTTAATGCACTCGATTAATAGCCCAGTAACCTTGACCCAATGGGCAGTGTGCACTACAATTGAAAGGGAAGCTAGGTAAATTCAATGCAGTTAAATGGCAACAGTGCTTAATGCACTCAATTGATAGCCCAGTAACCTTGACTTAATGGCAGTGGTGCTTAATGCACTACAATTGGAAGGGAAGCTAGATAAATTCATTGCCGTTAAATGGCAGCAGTGCTTAATGCACTAGAATTGATTGGAAGGGAACAATAGTGTGCTTAATGCACCGAAATTTGTTCCTGATTATGTGCCACTCTTCTTGGCTGTTGCCATCGGCCAATTTGTTGCCTTATTTTTCTAATTAAAGAAAAACAAAGCTGGTGCCTTCTTCTCAGTTGATGCCTGGTCAATTTTTGTTTGCCTTATTTTTCTAACAATAGAAAGAAAAGGGAAAAACAAAGCCGGTGCCTTGTTTAAATTGCCATACTAATGCTTCATGCACTACTTAGTGAAAGGAAACCAAGATGAATTCGTACCTATGTGGCCTATAAGAATACCAAATCTCGAACTATCGTAGCTAACTGTTTAGTGAGTTTATCAATAAGACAGATCTTTTCTTTCTCATGTCCCTGCCCTTATCAATAGTTGCCTTAATAATATGGAAACAGAAATAGATGGCGGGTTGTTGCTTAGCTATACTATTGCTACTGTTCAAGGTGCTACAATGTCGAAGGTAACCAAAATGAATTTGTATGTGTAGCCTGTGAGGCAACAAATCACTGTATGATGGTTTTGTTTTTCAACTGTCCTGCCTCTCAAAAAGTTGCCTTATTTATTCAGTGTGACCAGAATGAGTCCGTTGTAAAAAGCAATACAATGTAGAAGGGACCTGAGCTGAGATGAATTCATATTATCTCAGTTGTTGCCTTAGTTGCCTTTTTGTTCAGCGTGACCAGAATCAGTCCTTGTAGGAAAAGGACCTGAGATAAATTCATATTTAGTTATGTAGCCTATTAAATGTCGACACTCTATTTATATTTGTGCCAAGTAGCTCAAATAAATTGTTGGCAATACATTGTTTTGCATCTACTTGTTCTGTTGGCAAATGATGTACTGATATTTTTGTGTTCTGGTAGTAGTTGCCTTCTTATTTTGGAAACAAAAAGAAAATGATGGTCTCTTTTTGTCTAATGGGCTATGTTCTTATTCTTCTCAAGGCACTATGTTAAATTTGTAGTGGACCTATCTTTCGTGGCTTTTTTTTTTGTCTGTGTATCAACCGGTTGTTCAGTAGGAGATTTGGTCTCTTTGGTCCCTCCCTGCTCAATTCTTGCCTTGTTCTTGTTTAATTGGTTATTCGAGTGCTGAAGGCACCATCTGGAGGGGAACTGAGATATGTTCTTATCTGTAGATAGCCTTTATCAGACAACAAAGTTGTATGTAGTTGCTAAAAGAAATTGTCCATTTTACCTTGGTTTTATGTGCTGGTTTTATAGGATAGGTTATGAAGAGATTCGTTCTTTTTTAAGCCATATTATTAGGCAATGATAGTGGCTTGTTGTTTGATTGGATATACTGGTGCCTAACTCCTATGAGGCAATGACGGTGACTTGTTCTGTTGGCTAATGATATTTAAGAGATCTGTATTGTTTCCTGTTCCTGGTTGCATTGTTATTTTGGAAAAAGAAATGATGGTCCCTTGCTGTCTAATGGGCTATGCTAGTTCTTATTCTTCTGGGAAAATATGATAAATTTGTGGCCTCTGTGCGGCTTTCTAATTCGGTGTCTCGTTATGTTTTGGTATCTCCAAATTCATGATAAATGAATTGCTATGTGCAGGTTCCTTTGGTCGCAGATTATATATTCAATCGTCTGCATTGGCTCTGTTGTATTTTGGCTGTTTGTCTGAATGACATTGTTTTGATGAATTTTACTTTCTAGGGTTAGTCATATCTTACAGTTAATTACCCTGTGTTGACATGTGCATTGCGCAAACTCTATTTGTTTCTGAATTGTAGTGAACATCTCTATAGTCCCTAAGTTGGTGTGCTGGTTTTACGGATCGTGAAGAGAACTTGTCCACAACCTGATGCCTTAGTGGCTGCTTGTTTATTGTTCCATATTAAAAATGATTTAAATTAGTATTTGTGTAGCCTATTAAACAACAGAGACCTATCTTTTTTGGCTGGTTTTTCATCAGTTTTTAGACCGGCTAGTTAATAAGAGATTTCTTCTCTCTGGTCCCTTCCTGCTCAATTCTTGCCTCAATCTTTGTTTAATTGGCTATACTAGTGCTGAACGCAGTACATGCAGGGAAACTGAGAGATGTTCGTATCTGTAGATAGCCCTATCAGACAATTGTATCTAGTTGCTGAAGGAAATGGTCCATGTTACCTAGTTTTATGCACTATATTTATTGGTTAATTGTGAGGAGATTTGTTCTTGTTTATGCTGTATTAAATTAGGCAATGATGGTGGCTTGTTGTTTCATGGGACATACTGTTTCCTAATTTTTAAGTGGAACTGAGTTTGTAATTGTGTAGTCTATTACACTGCCGGGTCCAATTTTTGTGGCTAAGTTAATCGTCTGTGCCCAAGGAAAGAATATTGGTGGCCTATCGTTTAATGGGTTGTGCTATGTTTTCAATCATCTAAAATAACTGTACAATTATTATATCTTTTGCAGTTCGTCTGAACAACATTGTTTTCTCAGGTTGATCATACCTGTATGGTATGTTCGGTGTGCTTTCTTGTTAAAATTGAAGCTGTATATTGGGTGAAATCTTATAATGCTTCTATAATTGATTTCTGGCACACAGCTTATAGCGAATTGTCACTAGTTTTTCATTTACCTGCTTGGTTGTGGAGTAGTCAATAAGAGATTTGTCATTTCTGGTTCCTTACTCGTCTCATGTCCGTCTCTTTTTTAGTAGTTGCCTTCTTATTCTGGAAATAGAGAGAGTAAAATAAATATTGGTGGCTTCTTGGTTAATGGGCTCTATCTAAGTTGCTGACACAAATTGAGTGTGATAACTGGTTTTCCGTTTACCTAGTGTGGCTGAACCTGCAATTTCTCCTGTGTTCAACTTTCTTTATATGTCTAAATGACATTCTGTAAATTTCAAGGTTAAACTAGAAGGGTTGGAAGATATAGCTACCATGATTTCCTGTGATGTGATCTATTGGTATTTTCCTGAGAATGCTGATATTTTGTTTTGTGAGCATATTTCTTGGTTGTTCGGTTCGCTATAGCTGTGGAAGCACCTAGCTGCTCATCTTGTGTATTTTTTAAATTGATCCTTGGGTTAGTGAAATGCTGTGTTCTTTTTGCGCTAAGAGATTGCCATCTTATATGACTTGATGGCATCCAAGGGTTTTAGAAGGAAAATGGAATCTTGATACCGGTTGCCTTATTATTATGGAAAACAGAATAAGATGTTGGATTGTTGCTAAGCTACAACGTCTAAAGGAACCAAGATAAATTATTCTCGGAACGATTCTACTTTCAATTGTCTGCATTGGCTTGTAGATCTTTCAGTGATTCAGCCTTTTTTGTCCCTCCCTGATCCACTGCCCGTCCCTATGATGATTTCTCAGTTCCGATGGCTCCCTATGTTGATTGCTGGGATTGCAATTATTTGCATTTCGTTGAAATGGCTATTTGAAGAGTATGGTTTTAATCCAAATTATTGATAATGATGCTGAACATTTATTGTGAATCTCTGTGCCTCGGTCACTGATTCATGTTATTGACTATTGGTTTAGTGACATGCTGATGATGTGATGCCACCGAGGTGAAGTGTTTTGGTTTTTGATTTCATCTATTAGTCCCCATGATATATTGATTACTTGAATTGCTGCCTCTCTCAGTTCATCCAAACGGTTTTCTAATGTGAATGGTTTTATGTTAGTGATGATTAATGATGATGATAGTGAAAATCTCCTCGTGCCTCAGCCCTTAAGTAATGTTGTCTACTGCTGGTTTGTTGCTTACTGATGATGTGATATGACTTAGGCAAACCATACTGCATCTCGTTTTCATGTGAATTTTCACCTTTTTTTTGTGTAATAATTGCAGGTAACTTTTACCAAGAACTTGTGGCATTCTTGGTGGAAAAATTTTTCGCTTCAAGACCTGTTGATGGAAGTTAATCATCCAGGAGTTTCAAGATCATGTCGCACCACAGGTTCTCTTTCTTTCTCTTGAGCCAGGTGCGCGTTACTCCTCTGCTTCTTTTAATGGCAAATCATGTCTTTTTGATTGTTCTTGACCTTGTTGTGGCTTTTTTTGGAGATAAGTTAGATCGTACTTAAGGTTTGTTTGTAGTATATGGATTTGAATATTCATGTTATTGTTGCTTAGAATGGAACTTTGTTGTGTTTACGTGATTGATTTGAGGTTGGATTAATTAAATTCATTCAAATTTTTCTCAGTTTTGAGAAAAATGGTTGATCGAGAATAATGGATCGAGAGATTTCAGTAGCTATAGAGTAAAATCATTTACTTCTTCAACCGATTGTATATACAAAAAATGTAGAATCTGAAATTTATAAAGTTTGAGAAAAAGTTTCTTCTATCTTTTTCTTTGTCAGATTATGCCTTTTCTGCTGTTTCAGCTTTAACTTCATCTTTTGGTTCATTCTCTTGGGTCGTTGCTTTTATCTTGTTGATCTTTGCATCATGTCAAATAGAGCAATCTTAGTTGACTCTGTTGATTCCTCAATTACGTCGTTTTTCTTTGTGGTTTCTACACTTCTGTCAGTTGAAGTTGTCACCTCTGTGGTCTTCTTGGGTTCTTTGTCAGCTTTTATGGAGTTGCATTTTTCTCTCCCTGATTAGTATTTTCAGTGGTAACTTTTCCTTCAGTAATGCCAATTGGGACTTCTTTTGATAACTCCCCTCCCAAGCCCTGGTAAGATAAAACACAGAGCTGGCTAATTCAGAGTACAATCATTAATTAGGGAAGAATGTCCTTTTTACGTATGTAGCAAATAAGAAACCGATAAACATAAGAAAACATTAATGGGTTTAACTGGTTTTTCATTAATTAGGGAATCCTGAATTCTTTCACTCTGCAGACATGTAACATGGAGAAAACAATTTATGATAAATTACATATAGTTGGTCATTAGAGTTGAAAGAAGCAGAAACTAGCATGGACCTAATGAATGGAAAACATGCATCAATTACTGTTGTTAGAGAAAGGAATAAAAGGTGAAGAAGCCAAATATAGATTCGAGTATTTTTAAGACATGGGAGAGATATAATGCCAAAGGGAATATTGGTATTCCTGTGATATAGTTTTTTTGTTGCAAGCAAGAAGGAAGCATTGACGATGCACAATCATTGGCTACAAAATGCTAAATAATAAAAAATAAATAGATTTTAACCTCTTCTGTCAACGTTTTCACCTCTCCTCTCCTTTTCAATAATTTCTTCTTACTATCAGTGTTGTCTGGAATGCTCTCTTTGATACTTTCATCCTCAGTAAAAACAGCTTGACGAGTTGCTCGACTGTTGTTTTTTTAGTGTTGATTTGGTCTACCATTGTTTTGCTTGCATCAGCCTTTTATGTTTCCTTGTGCACCTGTTTTCAGATGGAAGCTTCAGTTTTATAACAACACAGAGGATTGGACAGTATAAAAGTCACTGGAGTTCAGCTTTTTATTCTGACCTCTTTAATATTCTTTTCTTTCTCTGTATTCTCATTGACGTTGCTATCTCTAGCCTTCAGCTCTTATTCCTTATCTCTGTCCTTGGTTGTTTCTTCTCCATGGTTTGTTGATAGACAATCTTCGGCACCATATTTTCCCAGCCCAATGTTGTTTCTCGCATTGCTGACCAGTTAATAGTGATAAAATATTTTAACCCTTAACAAGAAAGAAATAAAAGAATGGAATAGAGTACGATTGTTAACAATTCCAACTGAATCTCTATCTAGCCTGTTTATTTTTTCACTTCATTTGGGATGCTTTCAGTTTCATCAATAGTTTTCATGCTCAAATTTTCTTCTGTCATCAATTGAGTCACTCCTGCCTCTGGCTTCTTTTCGTTAGTTTCAGCTTTTGATTTTACGAGGCCTTCGTGCGAATGAAATTCTGATACGAATGTCACAGTGTCTTAGTCCTGCGATCCAAGTCGGATACTGGTGTTTTTTCTGTGAGATTCTCATCAACCGCTAATTCCACTTCCTTTATTTTCTCTTCAACATTCCAGTTCCTTTATTTTCTCTTCAACATTCTCATTTGGATTGTCCATCCGTTTCTCTGCTAATCTGAGCTGGAATCATGCTTGGCTATGGATTCAGAATCTTGTTCATTTATAATCTGAACTGCTATCAGTTGTGTTTCGATTGCTTCCTTTGAACTGATTTCAAGCTTCTTGAACTCTTCCTTTTCTAAGCAACTTTCTTCTGTTTCTTTTGCCTAGTTTTTCAGCGCCTCTGTTTCATCTATGTTCGGTTCTGTTCTCTCAATCACAGTCCACGTTCCGCGCTTCTGCTCCTTCAAAACCAATTCATCATGTCAGCTTTTGTTTTGCACTTCTGATAACTTCTCTATGACAGTTTGATCGCTGGCAACCTCATCCTCTGGCTGGTTCGGTTCCTTCAAAATTTTGTTTGAACTCCTCGTTTGTCTCTTCCAGACTTTGTTTTTTCTTCTCCTGTTCTTTATTTTTCATGTGTACATCTCCACTCTTGAGTTCAGGCTCCAATTTGGAATCCTCTAGCTCTTTGGTCTCCTCTTGTTGCAAATTCATCTCTTATGTTGTCTTCCATGCAGAAGAACTTTTTGGAGCCTCATCTACCTTGGATAAAATTTCCATTGTGTTTTGTTCTGTCTCTTCAATTGTAGCTTTTGTTTTGCACTCTTCATCTTCCGAAGGCAGCATTAGAGATGACATCTCCTGTTGTTATTTTATTTCCTCCTCTCCTCTGGGTTAGCCTGAAGAACAATAACTTCTTTTTCTATAACTGCTGCATCTTGGATTATGGAGATATCGACTTGGTAACTTCATTAGCTTCTCCAGTTTCAGCAGTGTAAAGTTCATGTTTTTGGGATTCATCAACAATATCTGAGTCCATTTTGCTTTCTTCATTAGTATTCTCAGTTGTCTTATGTCCTGGTTGTCTCAACTACTGTAACTTCGTAAGGTGCAACTGGTTTGTCTTGTTAAGACTTTCACCCCTTCGGAAACTTCTTCAATTTCTTCTTCAGCTCCAGCAGTGTGCTGCTCATGAGCTTGGAAATCCTGAACATTCTTGTTTTCTTTCTTCAACTTGTTCTGGATTTTCTGGGGTTTCATGCTCTTATGTCATCTCTGCTTGGGATTACTTCAACACGTGTAACTTCATTTCCAGATCTTCTTCGTCTTGAGACGTGGGCAATCTCTTTGGAAACCTCAACTCATTCTCCAATTTCAGCATTCTGGAGCTCATGACGTTGGGATTCATGGGCTACATCATGGTTTGCATCTTCGTTTTCTGATGTCGCACACGGGTTTCTTATTCCGAGATGGTTTCAGTAACTAGTGGCTGTCTTTGGCTTCTGGAGCCGGGGTGACAATTCGGGTCGGATCTAAACGTCTCGACCCGTTTACGATCCGAACATGTTTAACCTCAACTCGGACACGACCCGTTAATCTTTAATAGGTCACGTATCACATGTTAATCTTTTTAACACATTTAATTTATTTAACACATTTAACCTATTTATAATAAACAATTAATACTAAAATAACTTCAACTAAAACAATAAATATAGGTTGTAATAATATTCTAAATAAAGATAAATAAAAAATAAAACAACTAAAATTATAAAATTCATTAAAAAGTTATAATTAAGTAATCTTTTTTAATAAATTTCATTCTCCATAAATATAACTATCATTTTTAATAATCTTCATACATAAATATACAATGTAATATATTTATATATATATAAGAATAATAAATCAAATATTTTATAAAATAACTTTTATGGTTAGGATTTGTAAGCGAGTCGTGTAGTAAGCGGGTTAATCCGTTTAACATGATTATATTAAACAGGTTAAACATGTTATAAACGGGTTACATGGGTTGAACCCGTTTAAGCTCATTTTTTTCGTGTTCAACCCGTTTATGACCTGAACTCATTATGTCAAACCTAAACCAGTGTAACTTCGTGTTGATTCATGTCGTTTAAACTGTTCGTGTCAAAAATTGTCAGCCCTATGGATTCCTCTTCTTTTTTCTTTTACACTGGATTTGGGAGAGGTGTTTTGATTGGAATGGAATGGTTACAGGGAGTGTAAAAAAATTGGCATTTGTTTGCGATGAATGAAAATGATTGATAGTAGGGTTTTGAAAGGTTACTATTTGTATTAAAATTGACGAGGTTAGTAACACTCCAATTACGTAGGTTTCAAGGAGAGGAGAGAGAAATAAAATTTCTAAGGTCAATTATATCTAAACATTTTATTTTAATACCTATTTCGTCTTTAATAATTTTATTTCACTCTGATTAAGGTTTTTTTTCTCTCTTTCACAAAGCTTCACCGTGACAGAAAAAAAAAAAAGAATAAAAGGATGGCTGGTTATTTTCATGTGCGTTTGGTTATTTGAGTCTGTACAACATTCATTATTAATTTTGATTCTATGATTGTTTCTTGATAAAGACAAATGGGTGCATGTTTTTTCAAATATTTTTTTGATTCTATGATTGTTTCCGAGTTTGATTTTAATCACTTGCATATCCTGATTGTTTCTATGATTGGTTCGATTTTTTTTTTTCGATTTTCAAATAATAAGGTTCTTATAACACAAGGAGATTATGGTTATTTCAATTTTAATTTATCAATTGTTGACTGGGTGTTGAATTGCCAGATAAAAATTTCTTGGTGTTGAACTGCCACAAACCACGAAATAAAACACAACAGAATAAACATCACAACTCGGATCTGCAATTGATCATTTCAGCTAAAAATCCAAATTTCTAATTTCAAGCAAGTAATATAGTGATATATAGTCGACAACAAAATCAAGCTTCTATAAGACATACTGGAAAAAATTACCTCTAGTTTTCTAATGACACTATGATGAATATATCCAGAGGTGTAATTAAAGAATTTGTAATTAAAGAACCTCTAGTTTTCTGACTCACTTTAGCGTTATGAACCGGATTTCAGATTTAGAATCCTATACTTGCTTTTCTTATTAAGCTGTAGCTTCAGCAACAATAAGAAATATAAGTTTATTTGTAAACATTAGTTTTTTTTATTTTATTATAGATGGAGGGTTAAAATTCTTTTATGAAATTGCAACACATATTTCACATATCAGTGGGATAAGTTTTTTTTTTAATTTTTTATACTTGCAGGTATGTTGAATTCTATTATTTTAATATTTTGATTGTTCAATGTATATTATTTTAATGAACTTATAATTGAATATTATTTTCATTATTTTATAAAGGATGCCAAAGAGAAAAAAATTGAATGACAATGTGCATGCAAGTGAGGGACAATCCGTATGGACACCTACTATGGATGATGCTTTGGTTAGTGCATATTAGCATGAGCATGTTATTGAGAATAGAGTTGAGAGAACTTTCACCGTACATGCTTTTGACAACATTGTCAAAGAACTAAATATGAAGACAATAATCAAATTCAGAATCCCATGAAAAATATCAAAAAGAATTTCAATAGGTGCTATGACATTTTCAATAATGGGATGCGTGGTTTTAGTTTTGATCCCACTATTGAAACTTGGAGTGTTGAACTTAAAGTTTGGGGGAAATTAATTGAGGTTGTATAAATTGTTAATTGAAAATTATTGAGATATTTTTTATTTGCATAAGAAATTAATTTATGTTCTTTATTTTGTAGGTTAAACCTCATGCAACTAAATGGAGGGAAAAACCATGTCGAAATTATATTAAGTTGGTTGAATTGTTTGGGAATGATCAACTTCTGGTATACATTTAGAAACAACTTCTAAAATGAGGCAAAGAATGAATGGAAGTTCAACAAAGGATAATGTTGAAGGTCCCGTAAAAATTACCATAGATGAAACTGATAATTTGGTGACTCAAGAGGATATCACTCT
>CAODLS010247874.1:0-16533 GCA_948243855.1 Flueggea neowawraea
GAAACTTACCCTTTTATTTTTCTTGTTTTTATTCTACTTCACTTTTCAGGTAGCGTATAACAGTGTTTCGATTCTTCCGCGTGCATTGAGTGCCCTATTGATCGGGCCGAGTTGTGTATGTTAGTTGCTCTACACTGGGTAGGGGGTTATGGACTTGCCTTTGTTAAACAAATGTTTAACGAATTTATTTAAATTATTTGTTTATTATTTTGTTATTGCGAATATATTTAAATTATATATTCGAGAATATTATTTTTGAATAAATTCTCTGCTAAATTGTTAAATACGGTAAACAAGCCGATTAAAAAATATGAATTTGGGTAGTTTTCTGTTCTCCGAGACTTGTGCGAGATGGGTCGGGCTTCCACAGACGGTTCGCCTCGTACGCCGGTCGCAGTCCCAGGAATGGGTCGTGACAAAGGGGTCCTTCCACTATTACTGGAAAAGTCCAGAAGCTGTATTTTGGTCTTTTCGATCCCTTCTGATCTCTGCATTTAGTCAACATCAGATTAATTTTAAAGAACCTTAATTATGCTGGAATGAGTAATGTTTATTCAGTTGATATATACCTGCTCAAGTTTTGTAGAAGTATATCCACATGCAACAATAAAAAAAAAAAAAGAGGAAGAAGAAGGAAAAGTCTTACTGAAGGAGCTCCACTTCAGAAGAGTTGTGTTGAGATTGGAGTGAATTTCTTGATCAAGATTGAAGCCAAAACCTTATGGGAAGTGATATAAGCCAAAGAAGGATGGATTTGTGAAGGAAAAAGAGGTGTTGGACGGACACGGAGAGATACACGAGCGTGGGATTGACCGTGTAATTCACTGGAGCCAGAAGATAAGAGAACTGGGTTGACACGCCGTGCCCGTGTCTTTCCTGTCGAGCTTTCTGGAGCTACACGGACGTGATTCATGGCTGTGTGTCGAAGAGTCATGCCTGTGTCTTTGCTTCCTTGACCGTGTAACCAATTCTGACGAGATTTAGGGTCTCAATTAGGGTTTTCCTAATTAGTTTTGACTTATATTACTTGTTAACTATATAAGGGGGGCTTGGGAACATCTTGGGTAGCCTTTGAACGCCGTTGTAAGCCATTGTGCTTGTTTTTTTACTCCGAATAGTAGAATTACTTGTGATCTGCCCGTGGACGTAGATCGGTTATTGATCGAACCACGTAAATCTTGTGTTCTTATGTGATTGCTCTTATTATTCCGCGTATCTTAAATCGTCTGATTTCTTGACAAGTTGAGGGCAATATATGCAGCAGAAAGTAAAGCAGCAGTAATGAGAGGGCCACGTAGTACGATAAATGAACCCCCTAAAGCCCCTTAAAAAAGGACAATCATTAAAATGTTCGTATAAAACATCATATTGTAGCTTTAAGACTAGGGGATCGAGAGTTCAATTTCTAATATGAGCAAATAAAATGACATTTTTAAAAAAAGTTATGAACTTGGTGGAAAAAGGAAAACACTAACTAGAAAAGTGTTTTTTTTTTTGGCAAATTGAAATTGATAGATCACAATTCAATAGAGTAAGTAGATAGCAATGTTAAAAACAAACGGCCAAAAGCATTTCAGTAACTAACCTGTCTTTCCAACAAAACTATAATTGCAGATTTGAATCCACTTTGTTATCAAACGAGTCATGAGATCAGTTGGAAATAAGACCAATATAACAAACCATGCGATGAGAGCAACCCAAATTGCAATCTTTAGAACCCATTTCAATGACTGCAGAAAGAGACTATTTCTCTTCTTAATGTCTTCGGGAACTACTTGGCCTCCATTTGGGAGAAGAAGCTCATAATGATAAGGTGAGGAATAATCCATTGCTATAAAAATGTTGCAATTGGCTTGTACTCTTATATCCCTGGAAGATGATCCAAATAATAGGAAAAGCAACCATCAAACTATGGCATATAATAGTTATTAAGTTTGTAACCCTACGGGTGCAAAACGAGTTCTGTAAAAAAACACCTAAAAATCATAGAAATTCGACTACTGCCACCAACAAACACTCCCCACCAAAATTGTTGTGCGTCTTATGAAAGTCAATTTCGATTCCTTTTCTTTTTGCACAATTCATGTTCTATGCATGTGTATTTGTTAAGGAAAAAGTGTCCATCGTGATCACAAATGATCTGATAAATTTCAATAAACCCCTCTAGTTGATTGCTCCATGTGGAGATGCCTTAAATTCTGTTGTTGTGAAGTCCATGGGAATTTTTTGTTTTTGACATGATGTTCGATGAAGTGTGGGGAAGAATTGTGAGGCCGTGATGATTGTTATATATGGTGGCTTTTGTCTGACAATTTCAAATGGCTTATTGAGTTTAATATCTCCCGATCATGTTGTAAATATTTGACTAAATTGCTATTCGGAACTATCTCAAGTAAATTGACCGTGCATGTTGTCAATTCTAATGTCGAGAGAAGAGGTTCGATCTCTGGTAACGAAAAAGAAATATTTGACTAAATCGATAAACAAGATCAAAGTCCGTAACTAGGGTTCTTTTTTCTTCTAGTTTAAGAATAATCACTTCAAATGGTAACCCTACAAACAATCTTTACGAAAAATCTACCAATTAATAGATTGATTAAAAAAATTAAGTGTATTTATACTTTGAAAGACACAACAAATAACTTTCTAATTTAAAAGTATCTTCAATTTCTTTCCTTCCGAAAATTACTTTTTCAATGTAAAATTCATTTATAGAAGAGTAAAGTAACAAAATCCAAAAAGAAAAAGCATAACATTTTAGGAATGAAACATGACTTTCGCTATACTATCCAAAAATACGAGTTATTAGTCGAATCACATTTTTCACAATATAAAAATTTCTTAGACACTACATTATGCAACTCAAACCAAAATGACAGCCAACTATTCCACTGAGGGCTATACAGCTTCCACAAAAGAAGAGAAATGTTATCGAAATATGTAAATAGAGATCATATATACAATTACAAAAACAATTTTATTTTTTACACTGGCTTATACTGAGAATTCATTAGAAGTATTGAAAACAATTCTTATACTAATAAACTTTAAGAATATTGATTCACAAAAACAAAATTTAAAATTATAAGAATATGATCATTTCAAAATTTTGAATTCTGGAGTACAAATCTATTTTCATCTCTTGTTTTTTTCTACAACTTTTTTTTTCAAACCAATGAAAGATTCGATTGACTAGCTCATTTTTTTTCTTAAATAGATAATGCTTCTATGAACCAATGACATGAATGTTTTTCTTTTTGTTTGAGTAGGTATATTATCATTCACTAGTTACTTAAAAGGTGCTTTACATAAGTATATAGATGTGTAATGATATTTTTAAAAGTGGTGTCAATCTTTTAAAATTTTCAGCAAGCTATCAAGTCTACTAGTTGATAATTTACGCATTTGTTCACCCAGTTACTGAAACCAAACACTAGCAAATATTATGATCGTTAAAAATTCAACAATATCTCATGTTTTTTGAATAATTCGAGGGAGTTATTGAGAATATTAATGCTAAAAAGAAGATTTTGTAGACGATAGACATGTGGTCAGTTTAACTAAAAGTTTATCAGAATTTAATACTCATGAGTAGTACTAGAAGCTTGGTCCATGCTGGAATCATTAGAATCTTAGGATTAAGCTCCTCATAATTATTTATCATTAATTTAGTTGCGTGTAAGTCAATCGAGTCAAAGCACTACCTAAAAGGATCACTTTTGGTAATGCTGATTAGGCGTCAAATGAAGGGTTACAGGAGTAGGGAAGCAAAGATTTGCTTGTTTTAACAGTCAAAGACAATTCCCATTTGAAAGTCGATTGCAGATTTGTAGTTGGACAAGAAAGAGGACAGACCAACTTGTTGGAGACTAGTTGAGAACGCATCACTCCTAGTTGGAGAAACAGGCTAATAATAACACTATCCATTTTTTAGCATGCCACTGTGCCAGAGCTTAAGCCATCAATTAGATTGCTTTTTGTTTTTTACAAGTCATTTTTTATTTGTTTCGCCCGAAAGAACTCTCAAATCCCTATTTTTTTAGCGTTTGAAGACTACTCCAATATTAATAAACTCTGAGCCTCTTGGTTATTAATTTTTTTATTAATTTGCAAAAAAATGACGTTTGAATTTTGAGAAACTTGTACTGTATATGCCAAAGCAGAAACTAATTTCGCAAAAACAATCAAAACTTTCTGTTGGAAAAAGCGGTCCGTCCATGAAGGGTGAACCGAACCGGTCAGTCAAGGTGTGAACTTAGACCGTGAACCGAGACCAATAAGTAAGTCCAAATGAGTTGGACTCATTAGGCCCATGAGCTTATAAGGCCCATAATGGGTCCAATAAAGCCCCACTTGGTTGCCTATAAATAGAGAAAGGAAGGGAGGAGGAGAAAGTGGGGAAGAGAAGGAAAGAAAATAAAGAAAAGAGAGAAGGAGAAGAAAAGAAAAGAAAAGGAAAAAGGAGGGAGGGAGAAAAATGTTTCTCCCCTCCCTCATCCTTCCCTCTATCTTCCTTCCTCCATCTCCTCGCACCGTGAGTTGTCTGTCGATGGTGTCGATCCGCATGGCATCTAGACTGCGAACGAGCCAGACACTCCCGTCAACTATCTGACTGTGGTTTGCTCGCGAGACCAACATCGAAATCTGGTCCTACAGCTGTTGTTTACTGTTATGCTTATGTAGAAATCGAGGTAAGTAATTTAAACATCCTTTTATACTGTTTATTTGTTAAACGGGTACCCGATTCCTTCACTTTCTGTTGTCAATTGTCACACATAGCGCGAGTACTATTTTACTATGTTTTATTCCTTAATTTTACATGTCAGCCCCTATTTTCTTATTCTTTTTTATTTTTCATCCTTACTTGAAACTTTTAGTTATGTTAAATACTTTTTTTCTAAAAGGTATTATTTTATTCTTTCAAGGAAAAAAGTTCAAATTTACCGCTATGAGTATTTAAAAATTAAACTACAAGTTGTTTTTCCTAAATTACACACGTGTCCCTTTCTTATATTATATAAGGATGATGTTTATATTTTATGTTTATATTTTATTTGGATTTTATCTTAATTTTGTTTTTTGTTATTTTTTTTGTTTAAAGATTGTTTATATTTTGTTTCTTTCTGTTTTTATTATATTTTTTATTTTGTTTTGAGTTTGTTTTCTTTTTTTCAATAAAATCACAATTATTTAATTTCATTTGTTTTTTATATATGGAATATTTTTTTAGTCAGAAACAAAATTAAACCACCAAAAAATGACACGTTGTTTTTATTTTTGATTTTTTTTAGTTTTTTCAAATGGCTCTCACTTGTTTGATTCTATTTTTCACAATAGCATGATTTTTTAGTTGAAAAGAAAAATAAAACAAAAAATAAACCAAGAAAAGACAACACATAATTAGTATATTTAATAAAATAAAAAAATAACTATAGAAAATCAAATAACAATAAATTGAAAACTCAAAAATATAGATCTCGGTTGCCTAAGATGAAGCATTTGCTTTCATTATACATGCATGCATGCATGCATTCATACATACATACATATACATACATACATACATACATACATACATATATATATCTGTGTGTGTGTGTATTTTTGAAGAAATTATAATAAAAAAATAGAATAAAATCAACATATATGTGGACCTCTCGCGTCTGGATAAAGACAATAACATGTGTCAATTAAAGATGAAAGACTGAATACGCAAAATATTAAAACTTAGGGCATCTCTAATGGGGAGTTTATTGGACTCCCGTCCTATTGGGCCACTATTGGAGAGGGTCCCAAAGTATGGGACAGTTCAATGCAAATTGAACCGTCCGATACCTTTTTTTCTATTGTCAATTTTGAGGAAGAGAGAAAAAAAAAATTAATAAAAAGTAAAGTGATAATAGGTCTTATAGTAAAGTCTAATGATAGTTTAAATGATTGGAAATAAATGATTTAATAAGAGAGGGTTTAATAAAATGCTGACATGGCAATGAATCAGACCCAAAAGGGTCCAAACCATTAAGGATGCTCTTAGAGAACTGTACACGTATAAATTTAAAAAAGTAACTTGTAATTTATATCTTGAATTTTTTATTTTTTTAGTGGATCGTGTAATTACCTCTTTTTTAACATTCTTTTGAGTTAATTACCCAGCGTGCCCAAATTAAACAGTATATTAACACAAATAGAAATACCAGTTCATATTTCTTAAAATGCCAAAATACTCAAACCTTTGTTTCAAAATCCCAAACCAGGATAACTTAGTTTCAGAAATGCCATGACTTTGAAACTATTCTCAAAAATACCATCTTCGTTTAATATATAATGAAATTCTCGTTCCAACCCAAAAAATCTTGTTTGCATCTTTCTCTCTCTGCCCCTTTCCTCTCTCGTCTGCCTCTTTCTCTGTCTGCCCCCTCTCTTCTCTCGTCGTCCTTCTTCTCTGCCACCATCCTTCTTCTCCTCCACCACCATCCTTGCTTCTCTCTCTTCTCTCACTTTCTTCGTCTGCCTCCTTAAATCATGACGAGAATAAGGGTGTAATTAAGTCGAGCCTAGTCGAGCCGAGCTTTAGAGTGTTCAAACTCGGCTCGACTAAAATGTTTCGAGCTAGAGCTTGAACTCGAGCTCTATATCAAGCTCAAAATCTTGTTCAAACTCGGCTTATTACAAGGCTCACTTATTCACAAGCTTTTCAAACTCGACTCAACAAAATCTCAAATAAAACTGTAAACAAGCTTTACTCGTTCAAAATTGGCAAAAACTCTAAAAAATATACAATCAAGTTTAGGCTAATTCAATAAACACTTGTTGAGCATGTAGTCGCTCCAAGAACTATTAGAAGTTTTAGCTTGTTTTACAAGTTCAACATAATATTAGATCATCTGCGAACATGCTTATACTTTTATAGGCATGCTCATTAGTGCAAACTTGCACTTTTGTCAGTGTAACCCAAATATTAAATACTATTTCAAGTATGAGCATATTTTTCATAAATTAGTTTAACACATATATAAACATACACACACACACAAGCGAGCCTATAAACGAGTATGTTTATGAATACAGAAATGAGCTTACTCACGAGCTTTTCGAGTCGACATCTTGAGTGTTCAAGCTTTGCTTGTTCATTAATTTGAACTTAATGACCTGAGTTACGAACAAGCTTTTATCAAGCAGAACACCTAGTCGTTCGTGAGTAGCTCGGCTCATTTACAGCTCTAGATGGAAATGGCTACAGACTCTTCTTCTTTCTCCATGTACTCTAATGGTTGCGGATTCTCTGTGTGCTTTCATAACATAGGTCGCAACAAACATAGATTTGGACGTTGCCTCTCTCTTTCTCTCTCTCTCTCTTCGTCTTACCCAAAATCTCGTCTCTACGATTAACAACCATTGTTAAAGATCAATAGTGCCACTGTCGCACCAGAATGCTCGAGACTCATCAAACCAGATCGCGTTTGATAGCATCATTTGGTGGAGGCAATCTGAATTTTGTCTAGTCAATCTAAAACGTGTTTACTGGAGGAGATCTGCATCCAATCATAAGAGGAGGATGCAGCGTCGTTAGCTATAGTCAAAGAAGAGGAGATTTGAATCGTCGTAAATGGCCGAAGGCTTTGAACAACAGTGACGAAGTGTTGGCAGCGGCTAGGGTTTGCAAAACCCTAGTTGCCACAAATTATGCATATTCAAAAGTTTTGCCATCAGTACCCAAGTTTTTGTGAAATTACTATAACAATTCCTTCATTTTTATGAAATTGTCTAATTAGTCCCTAAAGTTGCAAAATGTACTCGTGTGCACCTATGTACATGTACTGAAATTCATTCTATCAATTTGAAGAAAAAATTGTAATTGTATTGTACACTTGTGTGCACCAATGTACACTTGTGTCCACTAAAAAAGTGTACACTTGTTCTTATGTGCACCAGTGTGTACCAATGTACACCTATGTATACTTGTGTGCAAAGTGGAATTCATTAAATTAGTTTTTTTAGAAAAAATTGTCAACATCTTTGTACATTTGTATACATAAATGAACTTTTTATAAAAAAAATTGTGAACTCCCTTTGTACACTTGTGTACACTATTGTACACCTTTTAGAAAAATCAAATTTTTTAATAATTTTTTTGAAATAAAAAACTCAATTTCTCACTAGAAGTCATTTTTTCGCGGAAAAGTCAATTTCTGACGAATTCTTAAAAAATGACATTTTTAAGATGTGTTTATCTTTATATGGCATTTTTAATAGTTGGAAACTAGTGGCACCATTTTTAAGATTTGGCAATTTATTTTACTATAAACATGTGATTTTCCCCAATGTTTTATGTTTGGAATAATTACATTCTCGAAGGCAATTAGGACCATCAATTACAAACTAGAAGATCTAACAATTTTTTCTCAATTTTTGGCCCAGTTATTACACCTTTACGCGTTTTTTCTTAGTCTGTATGGACTATATGTTAAATTTGTATTTAGTCCCCAGTCTTTCCCTCTTTTGTTTCATTTTCCCATTACTTTTCTCTCTCTTTATTGTCCTCTCCCTCCTCTCTCTTCTCACTCTCCTCTCTATCAAAGATACCTATGCTCCACAAAACTCACACAGTGCATAAGAACCTCCTCTGCTCTGTCCTCCGGTAAGCTCAGCTGGCTGTACCACACCACTACCCTGGGACTCCTAACCCTGACTCTGGCCCCTAGCAGAATGTATGTGTCTCTGATCAAATTGGTTGCTCTGACCACAACCCTACTAGCCTCCAGACGAACCATTTGTCCTTGTCGTCTTAGGCCCCTTCGGTTGTCTCTTGTCTTGGTACTCCATACTCCTCGCAGCCTTAGAAATCTATGATACAGTAGACAACCTCTGAGTCGTTACTACTCTCATAATCTTTAGTAGCAACCCATTCAGAAACTTTCTAGCCAAGGCCTTCTCACTACGGGCCTCTGCAGGTGCATACCTGCTTAACTCCCGAAACCTATCCCCATACTCTGTGACGGACATACCCGGCTCTTGATGGAACTCGTTGAACTGGTCTACCCTCCTAACCCTCTCACTCGGAGGAAGAACAGACAAAGTGAGCTCAAGCTTGAACTCCTCCCAAGTAAATACTCTGCGAGATCTCTAATCTTGCCACCATTTGGCGTCTCGGCTATCCAAAAGAAATGAAGCCAATCTAACCCTCACATCGTCATTAATGAGTTCCATCACCTCAAAGCACTGCTCTACTATGAATGTGAAATCCTGGAGATCCTCTCCCATCTTGCCTGAAAATCTAGGCGGAGAATGCTTCATAAATCATGCGAGACGAGCCTCAGCGTCAGACTGCGGTGCTACAATAGGTGCATACACAACTATCTCTAGTGGGGGTGGAGGAACAGATGGTGCTGCAGCCACTAGAGGAACTGGATGACCTCCAGTTGCCTGAACAGCTAACATAGCTTCCACACGAACTAGAATCTGCATGAACAGCTCAAAGGTATCCATCGAACCTGCAGGTGGTGGCAGTGGTCCTGGTGCTGCAACCTCTGGCGCACTAGCTGCATCATGATGATCGACAATTGACTATGCGACGGCATCTACTGGCACATGCTTAGGCCTACCACAGCCTCTGCCGCGACCTCTGCCACGCCTTCTACCTCGTGGAGAATCCATATCTACAACAAGCAATAATCGCATATGCGAGTATCAATATGCATGCAACGCCACAATACCAGAACGAATGTCAAAGGATATACAGAGGCAAATCAGACAGACTCAATCAAAGATACATATGCTCCTCATCGACCCCATACTATACGATAAACCTAACTCTCTAATACCACCTTTGTCACGACCATTCCCGGGACTGTGACCGGCGTATGAGGTGAACCGTCTGTGGAGCCTGGCCCATCTCGCACAAGCCTCAAAGATACAAAAACTATACACCCATTTGATTAAAACATGTTATTAAAATCGTTTTTGAAAAAATCATATATATATATATATATAATTATAAAATATATCGAGGAAATAAATACAGACGATAAATCGCAAAATCCAATATCCCCAAATAAACCCACAATCAGCGGACTCCATAACCCAACAGTATATCGGAGTGGAGCATCTAATACAAACGAAGTAGCCCGGCAAAAAGAGTGCTACTAACCAAAAGTATCTGTTTCACTGGGTGGGGATGTCAAAAGTTGTCGAGTTGAATCAACCTGCACAATAGAAACAAGGCAACACAAAAAACAAAGGGGGTCAAATCCAGTGAGTGAGGGACAACACTCCAGAGTGCCTCATACGTGCCTCACAAAGACTGGTTTGAAAACCGTTGAAAACTACCACATGCACGTATACGACATGAATGTATATATATATGCATACACACTACATACATAGTATGATTTTAGAAACACGTTTTGCAAACGTTTACACCCAAGGCAATCATACTAGTATCATAATCAAAACCATATATACATATTATGGGACCGGTAATAGTCGTGGTGGGAACATCACTTAACCACCTCGATAATGATTGGTAGGAACTATATCACTTAACCACCTCAATAATGATTATAGACTCTGCTACTAATCCTGTAACAAATCAAGTGTCAGGCCAGGACACATGGCTATCGGTAACCCTGATAGCTGGGTCAATCATACCTTGGTATACCAAAGGCTACGCAACCCGTAGCAAAGGTGTCCCATAATAAAAAACATCATCTCAAAACAATTCATGTATTCAGCATCAAAATCATCAAAACATATATATATCAATATATATATGTAATACTTTTCCAAAACAAATAGGGAATATTTTATTCGGATATTCCCATTATTTAATTAACCAATCCTTAGATTAGTCAGGTTTCAAATATGTGTTATACACATCAAAAACATAATCAGTTTCGAGATATAGACTATGTGTCTGAAGCTGTCATCCACTCACCTAGATGTCCAAGCACTAGGACCCGATACCACTGCCAGATGGTTGATCCCACTGACAAGGGCATGAAGCTGAAACAATTATTAGAGACAATAGCATATCAGAAACAATGATGTATGAGACATTGGTACTGTGGCTGTACAAAAAATGTGTGCAATGCATATGAAACCCTCAAGCTGTTCAAAATCCAATCCGAAAGTGAATCCATCACTTTTGACCCAAAACTCGAAACCTACGTAAAATTACAGTTTGGTCCCCGACCAATGTAAAATTACGTTCTAGTTCTCGAGATTTGACATATTACCAAATAGTCCTCAAAGCAGTCAAAATCCTAAATTTAGTCCTCATATTCTCTGAATTCACCAATTACAAAATGTCACAATTTGGTCCCTCAGAACTACTGTTTACTCGAGTTATCCAAATGCTAACTCGAGTTATATGTGGTCTGGTTTACTCGAGTTAGCCAAAGGATAAATCGAGTAAATCATGACCTGTTTTACTCGAGTTAATCCAAATTTAACTCGAGTAAATCTGGGCCTATCTTACTCGAGTTAGCCAAAATGCTTACTCGAGTAAATTACTTACCCAGATTGTTCAGTTCGACTAAACACTCAAATCAACTAATAAAAATCACTCTTACACAACTAAATTTACTCTAATCATCCTTTTGAACACGAATCTATACTCAAATCCAACAAAATAACTTGGAATCTCTCAAAATCACCCTAGACCGAGTTGATCGAACCCATTTGAACCCTAATACCCTAGTATGCATAATATTGCAGAAATCATGAGGAAAGAAACGCGATCTTACCTCAAGAAACCCAAAGGAAGTGCTGAGAAACAACTTGAGAGATATTGGAAGCGTCTGAGAGGAATGGATTGGAAGAAATTATTGATTTCGGTCGGTTTAGGTCTTTTAAAGACGAAGAACACTAAAACGCATCGTTCCACTTTTGCACAGATAACTTGAGTTACACAATAATTAACTCGAGTTACAATTCTGGATAACTCAAGTTGTATAAAGGTCACACAACTCGAGTTACCTCTTACTCTAACTCGAGTTATCCACTCTCTAGACTCGCTACTCAAGGTTCCAAAACACAAACCCTACATGCTCATCAGCATTATCGACTATCAATCTAAACTCCAAACCCTCAATGAGGATGATCATCAATAGGAATTCCAATCGCTATAGGAATATACCTGGAACGGACGGGATATTACACTCTCCCTCCTCTCGGTCTCCTCTACCATCTCTTCTAACTCTGTTTGCTCTCCATCCTCTCCCTTCACCTCTGCCTCCATCTTTGGCTCCTCTCCATCCTCCTCGTCATTTCCCCTTCTCAACCGTCGACCTCTCTTTCTCTTCTTCGGCCTTACCCCTCGCTATTGTCACGACATCACTCTCCTCCTCGTTCCCGTCCTCCTCACATTAATGTTCGCTCTCGTCTTCTCCTCGTCTTCCACAACCATATATGGTGTCACCGTTGTCTCACCCTCATATTCTCCGATCAGCTGGTTTCCTCGTTGTTGTCGTTGTCTCCTCCTCGTCCTCCGCAACCAGATTTGGTCTCCTAGTCGTTGCATCGTCTCCTCCTCGTCTTCCGCAACCAGATCTGGTTTCCTTCTTGTCACTATCGTCTCCTCACTCTCCTCCGCGTTGTTTATGTTGTTTTGAATTGGAGTGGCGACTAGGGTTTCAAAGGAAACCCTAGCCACTATGTTATTTCTTTTTTTAAAATTTTTGTAATATTATTTTAAAATTTATTGGTGAAATGTTGAAAAATGTTAAGAAAGATATTTTAAAAAGTTTTTGTTGTGTTGATTTTAGTTGTTTTTTAGGTTTTAAAAAAGTTTATATAGAGTTGATTTTAAGTTTATTTAGGTTGTTTTTAGGTTTTAAAAGATTTTATGTAGAGTTAATTTTTAGGTTGATTTTAAGTTGTTTTTAGGTTTTAAAAAATTTTATGTAGAGATGATTTTTGGTTGACTTAAAACAATTTATATAGATTTGATATTAGATTGATTTTAAGGTTTTAAAAAAAATTAGAATTGATTTTAGGTTGGTTTCGAAACATTTTATGTAGAGTTTATGTGGAGTTAATATTAGGTTTTTTTTTAGGTTTTTAAAAAAGTTTATGTAGATTTGTTTTTAGGTTTGATTTTTCAAAAGTTTATGTAGAGTTTATGTTAAGTTTGATTTTAAAAAATTTTATGGAAGGTTGATTTTAAGTTTATTTAAGGTTGATTTTGTTGGTTATTGAAAAGGTTGTAATTTAAAAAAAAATTATAACATTTTGTTAAGGTTGATTTAAAGTTTTTAAAATATTGATATGTAGTTTATTAAAAAAAAATTGTTTGTGATTTTAAAAAAAAATATATGAAATTTTGATAAAAGAAAATATCGAAAGTTTTTTTAAAATTTTTTGTAGGATAATGTTGAAAAGGACTAAACAATGAAGAACAATAAAAAATAGGGACTACAATGAAAAAAAGCCCAAAAAAGGAATTTCTAGATGTTGATGTGATAAAAGTGGCGCATGACATAAGAAGAAAGTAACAACAGTTGTAATTGATTTTTAACGGCGTAATATTTCTAATTGGCCCTTTATGTTTAGCCTTGAATTTTCCAATAGCCCAACAAAGAATTGGGCCATTCAGGTCTGGAATCACAAGAACAGTTGGGTTCTACGCCACTGAGAAACCCTGACGCTTACCCTGCTTATATTTTTGCCACTCTTCCCTACACCTTTCCTTCTCACCTGAAAGAAGTCCCCGCCGCAGCACTCCACTTCCATCGCTCCTTCGACGTCTGCTTCAAGGTATTCTTCTTGTTTATTATTTGCGACTTTATTTTGGGTTTCTATGTCTCTGTTTTATCTGCGAGTAAGTGATAAATCTGTGATTTTTGACATGGGTTTTCTTGTTTAATTTGTTTTTCAAGCAACTAATCTTGGTAGCCTTTATAGTTTACATCGGCGATTATAATGTGAATCAACTTTTTCTGTTTCTATAGTGGTTAAGATTGTATGTTGTTTGGCTTGCATTTCTCTAAGAATTGATGAGTGTGAGATTCATTTATTTTGATTCTAAGGTTTTATGGTGGTTTTTAGTTGGATTATAATTGATTTGATGAGCAAGAGAGTTTCATGTCGTTAATGTAATTGTTTAGTGTGTATGATTTGAACTGATCAATCATTGGCACAATAGGAGGGTGAGGTTGAATCTCATTGTGGATCACAAGAATATTTTTCATGTTGTTTATTAATGTGATTTTTCTATCAAATAGTTTTAAACTTTTCTGTCTAATGTATTAACGCTTAATCTGAATCTCATCTAAAACTCGTTTAGTTCCTTGTAGTGGGAAGCGTCTTCTAGAGCCACATTGTTGAAATAACTTCATATATATAGCAGTTTTGTTCTCTTATCTTTATTAAATATTCCATTACAATGTGAACTTCTTGGTGCTGAGTTATTGTAAAACTTATTGAACCATTGTACCGCGGAGTTACCCTGTTTCTGCCTACTCATTGTGCAGAACTTTCATCCATTTGAATTAATTATCTCTTAACAAATATTATGCTGACTATAGAATTTGTGATTTTGATTCTACGCCTAACTATTTGTTTATCCGAGGATTTATTTTGATTCACTTGTCTCATTTTTACTACAGGTCAGGTAAGTTTCCAACATGGGTCGCGTTCGCACCAAGACAGTGAAGAAGTCCTCTCGTCAGGTAATTGAGAGGTACTACTCTCGGATGACATTGGATTTCCACACCAACAAGAAGATCTTGGAAGAGGTTGCTATCATTCCTTCAAAGCGTCTCCGTAACAAGATTGCCGGATTTTCCACCCATCTAATGAAGCGTATTCAAAAAGGTCCAGTCCGTGGCATCTCATTGAAGCTGCAAGAGGAGGAGCGTGAGCGCCGCATGGACTTTGTGCCTGATGAGTCTGCCATCAAGACTGACGAGATTAAGGTTGACAAGGAGACCATTGACATGCTTGCTGCTCTTGGCATGTCTGAAATTCCAGGGCTTGTTGAAGTTGAGCCTCAGGCTATGGCTCCTCCCCAGACCTTCGGTAGGGGTGGAGGTGGCCCTGGCAGGAGGTTCTAGAGTTGATTGAGCTTCACTATATTGGAGCTTGGAGTTTAGATGTTACAACTGTGTTTTTGTACAAATATTATGCTTCACTATGGGCTTGTTCAATAACTAGTAGTATACAGTATATTTTGTAGATTTGGTACTTATTAGTTGTGAGTGAATAGAAAAAAAGTAAAGTAGTAACACATTTTTTCGTAAAATTATTATTAAGTTATTTCAATTACAACATATGTTATATCCTATTGAGTACCAAACAAGTCCTATATTATTAAGAAACAAAAACATTGCTTCTCTGTTACGTCATTTACAGCTAGTGTACAACAATACATAAAAATGACAATGGGTATGATGCAAGTAGGGAGTTGCCAATATTCTTACATGTATTCATAGATCATAACCTTTCCCTCGTACGCCGTACAGTTAACAAAAATTATTACCATTGTATCAATTAATTAGTGAAATCAACTGAACTTCATTTCAGAAACAACGATTTACATACTTTGTTATAAAGCTAAATCCTGAATCAATGGCTGCTTTGGGTGATGAACGTAACTTGACCTAAGCTCTATGCTCTAGCCCTTGAATTACACAGCTCTAAAGCTTAACTCTTTAAAGTAATGATCAGATGTACTCATAAATATATTTTTATTTGTCACAGCAATCTCGAGCTGAATTAATCATCATCTTCATCTTCATCTTCATATCATCACTATCTGCTTCACCACCAAAATACTTACTATCATTGTCATCAGCCGTGCAAGGTTCCTCGTCCTCATCGTCGTCCACATCAGAGTTTGCATCAACAGATGGAGTCCATTCCAGTCAGGAGGGAAGGTTTTCTGCAATGCTTCTGCAAGCTCTCCCCCGGTTCTCTCAATCTTACGCAAACACCTGGACCAGTGAACTGCAGTTCCCATATCTATGGTCAACCCGGTATCTATCATCTCATTGCAAATGGACAACATGCCGGAGTAAATGTATGCCTCGGCAACAGTAGCCCTCAACAACATTGACGTCATCAAGCAATGGCATACGGCTTTATCAGGCTTTAATCCAGCGCTCTTCATATCTTCAAAGCATTGCAATGCCTTTTCCGGGAGAGATGCACTTGCCCAGCCATGTATCAACGTGGTGTAAGTTTTAATGTTGGGCTTTACTCCAAAAGCTTCCATTTCTTCCAATGTTTTAGTTGCTCTCTGGACACCAAAAGAATGAATTGTCACTAAAGCAGAGAAAAAAAAGCATCCAAACTGAAGTGGAAATGAATAATATCCTTCTGGCTCCAATTTCACTTTGACCTCAACATGGTTCTGTACCCCATGCTGATAAAAAGCAAAAGAATTCAAATTTACATTAAGCTTAGTAGCTTACCAGCATGTCTCCAGCCTTGCAACAAGCATTTATAAAAGACATGTAAGTATGGATGTCTGGTTGAACACCTTCTTGTTTCATTTGTTGCATAAGGTCAGCAGCCTCCCACACATCACCTCTT
>CAODLS010247884.1:0-10263 GCA_948243855.1 Flueggea neowawraea
TGTTTCTATCAAGTTCATCCTAAGCATGAGGTGGCGACGTGCTTAGGAGGTCCAATCAGAAATCACTATGTTTCTTCTTCCTAGTATCTATTTTCCTTATGCTCTTGACACCTATCACTCTAAAAAACTACAGATTATGCATGGTTATCCACCTAAAAATATTTACACAACCACCCCTCTGAACTTAAGAAACCACCCATTTAGACCTCTTCTTTAATAACTTCACATTCGAACTCTTTATTACTCTCGTAACCCCCTCGAAGATATTCTAAACTTGTATAAAGCATGTGACTATAACATATGCAATGCCATATAAATGCTCAAACTATGCAAGTTATATGCGATGCATGCCATATATACGCAATGTTGCTCTTGGTCGTGACAAATGTAATTTTACAAAAGTTTATAGACCAAATCATAATTTTGCATAGATTTTGATTTTTACGACCAGATTGTTAAATCTTCGATTGAAATAGGTTTTTAGCTGTCATTTGAGTGTCTGAGTTTGCATATGCATGCATATGCATTTTGATAGAGCCATAGTATTAGCATCACATTTCGCTTTGTTTCTGATATATTTGTTTATGATATATTTGTTCCAGTTTCGTGTTCCTGTCAGCACAATCAGCCACCCACCAGTGGTGTTTGACTTGGTTCATAGGATCGGATGCCAGGTGAGTGGATGGTATTTTCAGAAACATAGGTTGTGTCTTCTAAAATTATATATTTTTGACGTGTCTGGACTTAACAAGTAATCTAGAATAATTAAAGGATATGAAATCCTAAAAATCTTATCTGTGTGAAAACTTCTGTTTTGAAAAATGAATTTTTTCTGGGAATTATGATGATTTCTGAAAATAAATATTAGAATTTAATATTTATTATAATTTTAGGAATAAAAATTCTATTATGGATTTTAAAATATACCCTGTAGAAAATGTTCTTTTAGATTTAAGAATATTTTCTGAAACAAGTATTTTGTTTTGAAATAAGTAAAGTTTTTGGACTAAGTATTCTGTTTTAAAGTGAATAAATGCATTTCTGTAGTAAATTTTATGCTCTAGAAAAATAAGTATATTTTTGGTATAAATACTCTGTCAGTGCTTTGAAATATTTTTGGAATAAATAATTTGTCTGAAAGTTTAATATAGTTTTGCGAACAAATATTTCAAAATGTTTTCAGCATAACTTTTTTATTTGGAACATCTAACTACGGGATAGCGTAATTTTGATATACTGATGTTGTATCAATTGCCTAAATGACTATATTATGTGCCTAAGTGTTTATACTCAATGCCTTAGTGGCTAAACTATGGTGCCTAAGTGGCTAACTGGTGACTGAGTGACTATTACCAAGTCTTGTTGACTCCATTTATCTGTTATGGTACCATTGAGTTTTGAAACTATACTCTGAAAATATTTTAGAGATTTCTGTCTAAAAATATTTATGGAATTTTTCTCTAAAAATATTTCCAGAATTTCTTTCTGAAAACATTTTGGAAAAATGTTATTCTCTGTAAATTCTTTGGCTAAATAAAGATGAGCTTTGGCAAATATTTTGAAAGAAAATATTTTTGGGTATTTCGTACTCTGAAAACTAAATAAATTATTCGAGATATTTATTTAGCTAGCATGTACATATGTCTGTTGGTTGTCTTCTCTGTGAAGGATTTTAAAATGGTTTCAAAAATATTATTATTCAGTATATAGTATGTATACGTATGTATACTTATATCTGCATGCGATGTATTTTGAAAATTTTCACAAAAAGTTTTTTGTGAGGCCCAAAGCTGCTCTGGAGTGTTATTCCTCACTGGGTTCTTACCCTATTCTTTTTCCTTGTTTCTTTTTACTTCATCTTTCAGGTGTTCTTGTTTGTGGTCGTTGATCTTCCGCGCTCAGTGAGGTACTTTGTCAGTAGTGAGTGCCCTATTATTCGGGCCCGACTTTCAATTCTGTTAGATGCTCCACACCGAGTAGTGAGTTATGGTCCTGTATTCGATAAAATGGTTAAATTATTTTAATTATAATTATTTCAAAAACTAATACGCTGACTAATAAGTAATAGATAGGTATTTGTTTTGTACTCTGAGGCTTATGCGAGATGGGCTAGGCTTCCATAGACGGTTCGCTTCGTATGCCGGTCATGATCCGAAATGAGTCATGACAGTTAGGGTTTTTGAAAAATATGAGGAGATAGGATATATATGTGTTTAGTCTATTTTTTCTTCCAAATGAAGATTTCTGTCTGAGCCTATCTCACATACATTTTTTTTAAATATATGTGCAAGTGTGTTACAGAGGCCGTAATGTGGAGATTAAGTGTCGTGAAAAGAACTTGTTAGGTGTCACGCAATAAAGGGTGTCTTATTATTTGACCTTTCTTATATCATATTTTCCATTTTTTTGCCCCTTTGTCTTGTTGCTTTTCTTTTTAGCCCTTTGCTTATTTTACTTTATAAATTTTCTTTCAAATATCAATCCTTTACATTGTTTGTGAGCCTATTTGGCACATTCAAAAATAATTTTTGAATTCTAAGTATAAATACACCACACTTTTAATCAGTAATTGTCAGGCTATGCAATTGTACTTAGTAATTATTTGTTAATTGATTCTTAAAATATTTATCTTCATATCTAGATTTCAATTATAAATAATAGACTCTATATCATAAAAATACATATGTAATGCATGTACTAATATATGCATGCTATGTATTATTATTTAAGGTTGGGATATCACATCAGGTCTAGAAAGGAGTTGTTTGAGTCTATTCCACCAAAAATGCAGTAATCTTGCCATCATTCTAGGAGGAGGAGTTTGTTTTGAGGAGTGTTTATCCAAACAAGGAGGAATGCCAATTTTTTCAGAGGAATTTGTGCAAAGTTGATCTATGCCCCCTGTAATAGCAATCCAGTAAGGGAGGATGAGCAAATTTTAAGGATTAGATAAGTGGAAGACTTCATTAGTTTGTAGCAAGGAGGAATTCTACCAAGTATTGATTTTACCGAAGGAAAAACTATAAAAGAGTTGTTTGGAGCATATTTGAGATACCCTTCTTACATTTCATTACATTACACAACTCATGTGGTGTTTTATCTTTTATTTTCTTCAGTTTTTAGCCTTCATTTAGCCTTATTTGTTCATATTTTTAAGTTCCCCAATGCACTTTTCTTCATTAATAAAGACCTCTTCATTATTGTGTTGTACGAATTGTTTAGCATGGAGCAAAGAACCATTTACAACAAGTTAAGTCTCTTTCTTTTTTTTTTGGGAATCATTTGAATGAAGTTTTTGAGTTTAGTTTTGATGATGATGAATGCAAAACATCGATGAAAAAGGTGTAAAGTTAAAGACTTACTGATATTTGGCCAAAAAGCACCTTATAAGTCATTAAAGTGCGTTGATGCATGTTAAGCTGACATCTACGCAAACAGAAGAGTCAACAATGCACGTAGATGAGAAACAGATGCTACTGGAAATCATTTTCACACATCTACGCATGTTGAAGATATTACAACGCATGTTGACGAAGTTCAGATTGATGAGGAAAAGGACAAGGCACATAGTGATACATTGAAGGATGAACAAGGCGCGTTGATGAGCAAAAATGTGATCTTTGAAGAATCGATCAACACACGTTATACGTGAATAACAGACGTAGATGTTGCCTCAGATGAAGACAAAGATGAGACGCTCCTCTAAATTTGAATTAGAATATTCTCTGACATGCTGACTTTCAAATCAAAGGTGCAATCTTGATGATGAACGACAATGCATGTTGAGGAATGAACAAGGCGCGTAGAAGAATCACTGGGTGAAAGTGCATATTCTAGAATGTGGAGCAAGACACATTGATTAACCATCAAAGCACGCTATAGAAGTGATCAACGCACATAGAATATCACCAATGCACGTAGAATCTGATCCAATCAAAGCCGAGACCACTAGAGTTCTATCAACGCATGCAGACTTGTATACACAACATGTAGAAGTCAGATAGAACAATGAACTACACGGGTAGATAAGGAACAACGCAAGTAGTGAAGGGTGACGTCATTACTGAGCATAATTGTCCTTATCTCTCAACGTTTACTTCGAAGCTGCAACGGCTATATTTATAAGAGTAGCTATAAATAGACATCCCAGAACAGTAGAGAAGTAAGAGAGACCTGTGCTAAAACTTGCTATCCATTTTATCTCTCTTATCTACCTTTATAACCCATTTGAGCTATTCACTTGCAATATTATTTCTGGATTGGTGTGAGATTTAATCTTTTTTCATTCTTGGGTTGAATCTTATAACAAGCAAGGTATTCACTTAGGGTAGGTAGGTTTCCTTGTTGAGCCTTAGAAAAATAAGAGAGGTTGCTAGTGAAGCTAGGAAAACTAGTGTTAGTTTTCTTGTTTCGTCCTTAAAACAAGGTGAACTATTTTCTAATTGATCCCGCAAAAACTAGGTGAACGGTTTTCTAGTTGATCTCGCAAAAACTAGGGTAACGATTTTCTAGTTGATCCTACAAAAACTAGGTTAACAATTTTATAGTTGAGCCAGCAAAAAACTAAGAAAACGGTTTGTTAGTTGAGCTTGTAAAAACTAGTGGTTTGGCTTTCTTGTTTTGTCCTAAAAATAAAGTGTAACAGTTTTCTTGTATAACCTGTAAAAACAAGTGTTGCAAACGGTTTCCCTCCACCCAGAAGTGAGGAGATAGTTGATTAAACTCTCTAGTGGATCTATATGAGTGGATGTAGGTCAAGAGGACTGAACCACTATAAATATTGAGTTTTGATTTTCTGTCTCCCTTGCTCTCCTTATCTTTCTTTATATTTGTATTATCTTGTTTATGAATTGGTAATTTTATTGCTTCCGCATTTATACGTTGATTTCATTTGTAAAAGACTTTTTTATTTGTTTTAGTTTACAAAAGATTTTCAACAAAATTTTCAAACTCCTTAAAAATCCAATTCACCCTCCTCTTGGATTGCTATTTCCATTACTCATTGGAACTTATAGAAGTTAGATTGAGCCGCTTTGGAGTTTGAGAAATCTTTAAATTTCCTGGCACGCTTAAAAACAGAGTAGCATTATTCTTCCTTTAACAAAAAAATGAGGAAACTACTTGTTTTTCTTCATTTGTCAATAAACAAAAATAAAATTTTCAAATAATAAAAAACAAAGACTATAAATTTAAGTTGTTGAAAGTTGATATTGAAGCTTTACGTTTTCCAAGTCAAATATTGTGAAAATTACACTTTTATAACCTAAAAATGCCGATTCTTAACAATGGTACACCTTGGAACCATTCATAAAAAAATGCCATTAAAAGTAATACTAATATCAAATAAACTAATTTTTGGAAATTCACTTGCAGTCAGGCATTTTTGCAAGAAATAGACTTTTCGCGATAAATTCAAAGGAGAGAAGAATTTTTCCAGAGCGTGTACAATAGGTGCACATTTGTGTACACGTGTATAAGATGTTTACAATTTTTTTAATTGATTTTATAGATTTTAGTTAGTATACCCATGTATATATTGGTGTACACAAGTGTCACGACCCGTAGCGAGGCCGTGACCTGCGTACGAGGCGAAGCGTCTATGGGAGTCCGGCCCATCTCACACAAGCCTCATGGTTCATAACTTACTACCCAAATTCAATTAATTAAAATATTTATTTAATCAAAACATTTATTATTTAAAACATACGATAAAATAAACGTACATCATATATGAAATATTCAAAACATATATATGAATATCGTAATAAATCAAAATACATCAAAGTATAAAGGTAACCCAATAACCCGACAATATCTCGGTGTTTAGCTCTAGCATCATAAACATAGAGCCTGATCAAAAGGCCGTCACTAACCAAATGACACCTCACTGGTATCCAAATGCGGAAATGTCGTCGTAGTCAAAAGTAGTCAACCTGCAGAACAAAACCAACTGTAGACATAGAAAGAAAGGGGGTCAGGGCCCAGTGAGGAAAAACACTCCAGACCGCCTCATACGTGTCTCACAAAGACTGTTTTGAAAACAGTTTAAAAATAAAACATGCAGGTATAGGCGTATACATATACATGCTATAAGTAATAGCTTTTCGAAAGTCATTTCAAAATCATTCGCAAGCCATTTCAAAATCATTCGCAAGCAAAGCATCTGGCAAGCATGAAAACATACTTCATAATTATTTCGATTCTTAAAACATGGTTTCATAGTGAAAACATATAGCTTTGATAAGGGACCATAATCATAGGTGTGCGTGTGGCACTATATAACATGAGTGTGCTCATGGCACCATATAACATGGGTGATGTGGATTCAGCCACCATCATAACAATTCACGTATTGAATCAAAACACGTGGCTACCGACATCCCTGTTAGCTGAGATTTCATAGTACATATATCATTGGTATACCAAAGGCTACTTCGACCCCGTAGCATAGGTGTCTCGTATCATAAAAATAAAACCATAATATTTCATAGAATAAATCGTAGACATGCATTTCATCTTTTGAAATCATAAGACAGATATATATATATATATATATATATATATATATATATATTTCATAAAACATACGGTTGATTATAAAAATCACATAATCATTTTATTCATTTAACCAATCCTTATATTAGTCCATTTTCATAATCATGTTCAGCACATCATAAAACATAATAGGAGTTTCAAGACACAGTCTATGTGTCTGAAACTGTTATCCACTCACCTGGATGTCCAAGCTGGATCACCAGTCAAGCCCCACTGTTCGGTGACTGGCCTCACTAGCACAAACAAGAATCTGAACATGGACATACATAACATGAATCAAAATGTGGTACTGTTGTCATACTATATACATGATATGCAAATGCAATGTAAACCCTCATAACCGCTGAAAACATATATCGGACGTGATTCCATCATTATCGATCATAAATCCATAATCTACGTAAAATTACAGGTTGGTCCCCGACCACTGTAAAATTGCGCCTTAGTCCCCGAGACTTGGCAAATCTCCATATATTCCTCAAAATATCCTTAAACTACCAATATGTCCTCTATAAGTTAGAATTCTCAAATTCATCCCTGAACTCTCAGAAATTACTCTTTAATACTTAACTTGTAAAATTACAAGTTAGCCACCATAAATTCTAGAATTTACAAATTTATACCTTAACTTTCCCAAAATTACATTTCTAGAGCTTAAGTTTCTAAAATTACAAATCTAGCTTCAACTTTCTGGAATTTACAAAAATGTCAAAACCTAAAGTTTTATTCTAAAAAATACCAAACTTTCGATTCGATCAATACCCGATGTTTCAATCTGCCCACGTTGCCCCTAAACACCTTCATAAATATTAATCAATCATCAATTCAATCAAACAAACTCTAAGTCGCTCCAGAAATCATCAAAACCAAACATAACCCTAACCAACACAATAAATCATCAAATATGTAGATTCAACGTTTGAAACATGTTCCTTTAACCTCAATGAACTCTAATCTAACAACCCTTAGTATCCATTAACTCAGCATCATTCAAAAATATGAACTCTAGACCCATTTGGTCAAAAACAGATTGGATGGATTCATGCATGAAAGAAATGTTAAATCCAAGAAAGAGATGTAATCTTATCTCTTAAAATGGTTATGGATGATGGACGAACCAAGCTTTGAAGTCCCAGATGAGTTGAGAGAGTTTTGAGTGATTTGGGAGTGTAGAAAATGAGAAAATCGGGTTTGTTCGATGTTTTAAAGACATCTGAAACACACCTCACGAATCTATGTCTCACGTTCGTTAGGGTACCCTTACGTACGTGTATGGACATCTTACGTACGTTATCGGGGCTCAAAAATCAATTCTGGACGCACCAGGCCCGACCTCACGTACGTACTATTCATCTCACGTACGTGAATCATCATGTAAACCCAGCACATGTACGTCAATCGTTGAAAACACGTATTCTGCAAAAACAGTGCCTTACATACGTTATCCTAAAGCTTACGTACGTTAGAGTTTCTTTACGTGCGTTGACTGTCTTGTTTCTCCTTTCTTGACTTCTCTTATTACCGAACTCGTTCTGGATCATTTCTAACACTTAACAACATTCAACATAACATGATTTCATCATAAACATCATTCACCATCAACTGGTATTCCCAAAAATCATCCATGTCATATTCGAAAACTATAGGGATCATAATTGGAAAGTACGAGATATTACAACAAGTGTAGAAGACATTTACAATTTTTTTTTAAAACTAATTTAATAGATTTCAATTGGTGTATACATGTATTTTGTAAAGTGTAAATAAGTGTACACGAGTATACATATGTTTGTAAGCCTTCTACACCAGTGTACAAAAACTTCTTTCGTATCCAGTTTTTAAAATAATTGCAGTTTGGCAGAATTTTCAATGTTCAACCATAAAATTCGGGAATGGCAATTTTAGAGGCTCTGGTGGAAATTTGTAAGAATTGGGGACTGATTTCATATGTTGCAACACTATAGCGATCGAAAACATTATTTTGAACAAAACAGGTTTGAAACCCGAGGCGCCGCCACTTCCCTTCAGCGGAGGTGTCCACCGTTCGCGCTGTTCTCGATGAAGAGCACCACTCCCGACGCCGCTGCCTTTTACCTTTAGTTTAGACGTCGTACCTCTTCGTCGCAGAAACTATGCGCCCATCGCTATCGTTGAAGTAGATCGCCAGAGGCGTCTTGTTGTCATTGCCAGATCTGGTTTTCGTGAGAATCACTAGATCTCATCGCGACATCATCGAGAGTCATGAACTTGTCACCCTTTTGGAGAGAGAGAATAGTCGATATCGTCGTCGGTGACAACAACCATCAACACAGCGGAGATTTCGCCATCGTCGATCTTATCGGTGGATCGCGAGAACGCTTGAGGAAGACACAGTAGGGAAGGAGAGGAAGATAGTGTAGAGAGAGAGATTATTTGATGTTAAGATAGTTGAGACGGCATTTCTGATGGTAAATTATTTGGAGTTTACGTTCCTGATATTTCATACTTTTTAGTGGTAAGAATCTTATGGTTAATAAGAGTATACTGTGTAATTACCACTAAGATTTTTTGCGCCCTTTTTCGCAGCGTGGGATTATACGAACCACCAAATTGGATGCTAATTAATTACTTACTACTTGGCTTTTTACTTGTTATTGTTAGATTATTTTTTCACATAATGGTGGTTCAATTATATTAAGCACAATTAATTAAGCTAATGACATACATTAAGGGGTTAATAGTATATAATAAAATATTCCTTGATGGAATGAATATGTCGACAATATTCCCGTGCTTTTATATGTATGTCTTGGGTCTCTAATTAAACTACGTTTTTCATTCATATGAAAACAAAAACGTCCTGCCATCAATTACGAGTAGGAATTAACTGGAAGAACTCAAAGAATGTTTGAAGCTTTTGTGAAATAACTTGAGATAATTGATGGTGATAGATACGCCTCTTACATTAGCGTCTATGGTTGTTGGTTAATCTGTAAATATACTTATTTCTTAAGGCTAACGATCTTATATTTATTCGTATTATTTAAGAGCATACCATTTTAGGTATAAGAAAACAATCCCAAATCAATTCCCATTAAGTTGATAAACATACCTATCTACTAATCCCCCAAGCCTCAATGTATTAACATTGGAAACGTAATATAAAGGAATTACCAAACGCAAAAATTGTCAGTGCAACTCTGGCTTATAAGACGTGAGAGCTCCATGGCCAGTTCATGCAAAATTCTCCAGCCAAACAACTCGTTAGAGAACGCAACATTGTTTTAAGTTTTCAAGTTTTGGCAATATATGGAAGTTTTATTTTTCCATATATATATAAATGTTGATATTATTTGAAGACAAAAAAAATGGGCTTTATTGTATTAACAAAATCTTGGAAATGCTATACATCTATAAAAAGAAGTAAATATTTTCTTGCCTAACAACAACACAGAAAAAGAAAGAAATTGCATATAATTAACTAATTTTCGGCACTGATGAACAAAAACCGAACTAGATCACCTCCTAAATTCTAGAATAACAGGGAAGATATTATCAAAAGCCGCAAAGCTCTCATCTGCCGTCTTAGCACCGGTGATCACAACTTTTCCAGAAGCAAACACCAAAATGGTAATCTTGGAATCCTTTATTCGGTACACGAGCCCAGGAAACAACTCTGGTTCATAACATGTAAAAGCACCATGAGGAGAGCAAGCAAACCTCTCCAAC
>CAODLS010247908.1:0-32297 GCA_948243855.1 Flueggea neowawraea
GGCGTTCTTAAGACTGCATTCTGGACTAGATATGGTCACTACGAGTTTCTAGTAATGTCATTTGATTTGACCAACGCACCAACGGCATTCATGGATATGATGAACAGGGTGTTTAGATCATATTTGGATCGGTTTGTAATATTCTTCATCGATGACATTCTAATATACTCGAGGAGTAGGGAAGAGCACGAGGACCACGTGAGGTCATCATTGCAGACTTTGCAAGAACATCGGTTTTACGCTAAGTTCTCAAAGTGTGAATTCTGGCTCGAACAAGTAGCGTTTCTCAGACACATGGTGTCGAGAGAGGGCATTATGGTAAACCCAAAGAAAGTAGAGACAGTACTCCTTTGGAAGAGGCCTAAGACTACTACGGAGATTCGAAGTTTTCTTGGTTTAATTGGGTATTATAGGAGGTTTATCCAGAATTTTTCTAAGATTGCAGCTCCTATGACTCGGTTAACTCATAAGGGATTTAAGTTTGTTTTATCTGATAGATGTGAGGGGAGCTTTCAGAAGTTGAAGGAATGTTTGACTAGTGCGCCGGTGTTGGTTCTATTGTCGGGTTTTGGAGGTTTTGCGGTGTATTATGATGCATCGAGAGTTGGCCTAGGTTGTTTATTAATACAATGTGGTAAAGTAATTGTCTATGCATTGAGGAAACTTAAAAGGCATAAACAGAACTATCCGACGCACAACTTGGAGTTAGCAATAGTGGTGTTTGCGCTCAAGATCTGGAGGCATTATCTATACGGAGAGACTTTTGAGATATTCACAAATCATAAGAGTCTGAAGTACATTTTTGGACAGCGAGACTTGAACTTGAGGCAGAGGCATTGGCTAGAGTTGGTAAAAGATTATGATTGCACCATATCATATCATTTTGGCAAGGCTAACGTGGCCTCCTCCTACGAATTGAAAGCAAAAGACACTGACCTACGAATCGACAGATTCAAACAGGTGCATATATCTACGCCGCATCTCATCCTCAGCATCCTAAGTGGCCCCCTCAACTGAATGGTGTCTCCAAATCACCTTCACTGAAGCTATATCCTTATTTCGAAGTCTTTGAACCTGGCGGTCAACAATCATCAATAGAACCTCGTCATAAGACAGATCAGGCCTAACCTTGACTGACTGTGGTGCCAAAACATGGGACGGATTAGGAACATAATTCCTTAGAAGAGAAATATGAAAGACTGGATGAGCTAAAGAAAACTGAAGTGGCAGCGCTAACTCATATGCAACAGGCCCAACACGGCTTATGATCTCAAATGGACCAATGTATCTCGTGCTCAACTTGCCCTTCTTCCCAAATCTCATAACACCTTTCATCGATGATACCTTCAGGAATACATGGTCACCAACTGAAAACCCAAATGTTTACACTTCAGGTCAGCGTAACTCTTCTGACAACTGTGAGCAGTTTGAATTCGCTGCTAAATCATTCTGACCTTCTCTGTAGTTTACAAAATAAGATCTGGCCCCAAAGGCTCTCTCTCACCTGCCTCGGCCCAACAAAGAGGTGATCCATATTTCCTACCATATAAAGCCTCATAAGGATCCATTTCGATACTCAAATGGTATGAGTTATTATATGCAAACTCTACCAATGGCAAGTGAGAATCCCAACTCCCACCAAAATCCCCAGCGCACGCTCTCAACATATCCTCTAGACTCTGAATTGTGTGATAGGCCTGACCATCGGTCTGCAGATTAAAAGCAGTGCTAAAATCTAGTCAAGTAGCAAACTCTTCTTGTAGCTTATGCAAAAATTATGACATAAACTGAGGTCATCTGTCAGGCACTATAAAGATTGGCACACCATGCTAGCAAACAATTTTGTCTACATACAGTTTCGCTAGGCGTCCTGCTCCATATGTTGTCTTAATAGGAAGAAAATGTGCTGACTTAGTCAATCGATCAATGATAACCCAGATGGAGTCATACCCAGAAGACGTCCTTGGTAAGCCAACTACGAAATCCATAGTGATGCGATCCCATTTCCACTATGGAAGGGGCATCTATTGCAATAATCCAGAAGGACCCTCGTGCTCAAAATTAACCTGCTGATAGGTGAAACACCGACTAACAAACTCACTAATGTCTTTCTTCATCCCTGGCCACCAATATGACTCTCAAAGATCTCGATACATCTTAATGTAACCTGCATGTACAGAATATGCAGAACTATGTCCCTCGGTCATAATCTCCTCACGTAAACCACCTGTAAATGGTACACAACCTAAGTCCAAACCAAAGGACTCCAGAATTGTCAACACTAAACCCAGACACATTAGAAGACTTAACCTTCTCAATCAAATTCTGAATCTCAAAATCCTCCTTCTGAGCCTCCTTAATCTGATCCAACCTTATAGGTTTTGTTTCCATATGGCCAAACAATACCCCTGAGTTTTCAAACTGTATCTTAAATCCAAACTCCATCAGATGTTGCCACTCAGACACTGCAGGTCGTCCCTTCACAAAAATATGAGCTAAGATACCCACCGACTTCCTACGTAAAACATCGACAATGCCTCTTCTTCAAGTTCAAGTCTCGGCAGAATGATCTGATATGGTGCAATCATAATCCTTTAGCAACTCTAGCCAATGCATCTGCCTCAAGTTCAGGTCTAGCTGCTCAAAAATGTATTTCATACACTTATGATCTATGAAAATCTCAAAAGTCTCTTCGTACAGATAATACCTCCAGATCTTGGGTGGAAACACCACTGCTACTAACTCCAAATCGTGTGTCGGATAGTTTTATTCATGCTTATTAAGTTGCCTCGATGCATAAGCAATTACTTTACCATGTTGCATTAATACACAACTTAGACCAACTCTCGATGCATCACAATACACCGCAAAACCTCCAGAATCCGACGGTAGTACCAACATTGGTGCACTAGTTAAACACGCTTTCAACTTTTGAAAGCTCTCCTCACATCTATCAGACCAAACAAACTTAACTCCCTTTTGAGTTAACCAAGTCATAGGAGCTGCAATCCTAGAATAATCCTGGATAAACCTCATATAATACCAAGCTAAACCAAGAAAACTCTGAATCCCCATAATAGTCTTAGGCCTCTCTCAATTGAGTACTACCTCTACTTTATTTGGGTCTACCATAATACACTCTCTCGACACCACGTGTCTGAGAAACGCCATTTGTCCGAGCCAGAATTTGCACTTTGAGAACTTAGAATTAAGTTGATGTTCTCGCAAAGTCTGCAGTGCTGACCTCACATGGTCATCATGCTCTTCCCTACCCCTCGAGTATATTAGAATGTCATCGATGAAAACAATCAAAAATCGATCCAAATATGGTCTAAACACCCTATTCATCAAATCCATGAATGACGTTGGTGCGTTAGACAAACCAAACAACATTACTAGGAACTCGTAGTGACCATATATAGTTCAGAATGCAGTCTTAGGAATGTCCTCACCTTTAATCCTCAACTGATGATATCCTGGCATCAAGTCGATCTTAGAAAATTATTGTGCACCCTGCAACTGGTCAAACAGATCATCTATTCTTAGAAGTGGATATCGGTTCTTTGATGTTACCTTGTTGAGCTGATAGTAATGGATACACATACGAAAGCTCTCATCCTTCTTCTTTACAAATAATATCGGAGCACCCCAAGGTGAAACGTCCGGTCGAATAAATCCATTGTCTAATAACTCCCTCAACTGAGTCTCTAACTCCTTCAGCTAGACTGACGCCATCCGATAGGGTGAAATCGATATCGGATTGATACCAGGTTGTACTTTTATCGTGAACTCAATCTCCCGCTCAGGCAAAAGTACCAGTAACTCCAGAAACACGTCTAGAAACTCTCGAACCATTGGTACATCTTCAACCCTTAATTTCGGTCCTTCGAACTCGGTCAAAACAAAAGCTAAATACGCCTTACATTCATGGCGAATCATCTTCTGTACTCTAATTATTGACACGTAACTCCGTACAACACTATCTTGCTCATCCTAATAACAGAACTCAGTCTGACCAGGCAAGCGAAAACATACTCTATTGGCAAAGCAACCCAATGTACCATGCCAATCGAAAAGCCAATCCATACCCAGGATGACATCAAACTCTCTCACGTCCAATAAAATAAGGTCGGCTATCAACTCATGCCAATCAACAAAAATCACATAACCTTGAACCCCGAAATTGGTTAGTAACTTACTACCCAAAGACGATGATACCTCTACTAACCTATCCAACTGACACAACACCAAGCCCGAGCGCTCAACAAAAGGTGGAGTGATGAATGAATGTGATGCACCAGTATCAAATAATACATATGTAAGAGTACCATATATAGAGAGTGTACTAGTAACTGTAGCATTGAAAGTCTGTGACTCTTGATGAGGGAGATGGTATACTCTAGCCTGCCCTCCTGTAATAGCACTGTTCTGAGCTGTCTGACCTTGGGCACTGCCCTATCTAACCTGGTTGTTGCTCCCTGAGTCCCTACCGGCACCTGTACTGACTGTACCTGAACCTCCAACTACCGACTCTCCAACCTGACCAACAATCTTAACTTCATGGGACACTCTGTTATCTTATGCCCGGATTGTCTGTAACAAAAACAGTTGTCGACCGCCCAGTTGCATACCTCGGGATGCCTCCTCCCACAAATGGCACATGTCATGATCCAAAGTCAGGTCATGACCGGCCCATCCCGCACAAGCCTCAGATTACAGAACAATTATTCAAATACATTTTTATTAGACAAATTAAAATCATTTAACAAAAATAAGTTTCAAAAATAATATTCCCAAATATTAATAATAATAAAATCTTTAAATAAATAAATATAATTGAAAATAATTGAACCATTTCAAATTCAAATACAGGTCATAACCCACTACTCGGTATGTGGAGCATCTAACAGAACTGGATGTTGAGCCCAAACAACAGGGCATTCGCTGCTGATGAACAGCTCACTGAGCGCGGAAGATCAACAACCGTAACAAAGTACCTGAAAAGTGAAGTATAGAGAGAACAAAGAAAAGAAACAAAAGGGGGTCAACCCAGTGAGGGATAACACTTCAGACCATCTCATATGTGTCTCACAAAGACAGTTTTGAAAACCGTTTAAAAATACCGCACACGAAAATACATTGATACCATATAGTATACACACTACATACATAATACATTTTCTAAAATTCGTTTTGCAAAAAAGTTCGTATCCAGATCGTACAAGATGCATTCAGACAATATCCAAAATACATACATATATTTGTGGATTCATAGTACGGTACCAGTGCAATTCAATTTCCATAATAGGGCATTGACTGACTGTTTTAGAGCGTATATCTGGTCGGATACATAGTCATTCCATTATCCCAGTAACTATGGCCTTGACAAAGCATTGGTATATCAAAGACTACGTACACTGTAGCTAGGTGTCCCCATATCAGTGTGATATATACATAGTATTTCACAGACAATCATGCACCTTAGAGCTTATTCCTTCTTATACAAAATACCCTTTTATATATATATATATATATATATATACCAATATATATATTAGCTTTTTAGAGCAAAACATTTGTTCTAGAACAAAATATCTATTTTAGAAAGCATTATTAAATTCAAAAAGAATATTTTCTACAGAATATTACTAAAATCCATAACAGATGATTTATTCCCAAAATCAAAATAAATATTAAACCATAATTTTTATTTTCAAAACTTTCAAAAGTCTTTGGAAAAATTCATTTTCCACAACAGAGGTTTTCACACAGGCCAGATTTTAGGATTCCTATCCTTTAATTATATTACATACTAAGTCCAGACACATCAAAAATATATAATTTTAGAAGACACAGCCTATGTGTCTGAAGTTGCAATCTACTCAACTAGACACCAAGTTAATAATCCAGTAGCAGTCCACCGGTGAAGGATTGGTCGTCTTAAAAAATGAACAGAACTGACAACTGAGATTTATTACAAAAGAGTCAGATATGGTACTGTTGCATTACTGAATATGTATGCAATGCAATGCAGACTTGGACCCTCGAGGTCACTGAAAATCTACCCCGGATGAGAATCCATCATCCTCAACTCTAAATACGAAATCTACATAAAATTACAGTTTGGTACCCGGCCAGTGTAAAATTATGTCTTAGTCTCTGAGAGTTAACAAATTTCAAACAGTTCTCAAAGTATCCTGAGATTATTGATTAGACATCCATAAGTCAAAATCCTCAAATTCCTCTCCGAAGTCCCAGAAATAGCGAATTTAGCTTAATTCCTTAAAATTACAAATATGTCTCTAAGTTCTCCAAAATTACAAATCTAGACACTGACTTTTCAAAATTACAAATCTATACTCCCAATTTTTAGAAATTACAAGTCTAGAGTAACTTCCCAGAAATTTACAAAACTGTCTAGAACCATATATTTATTCTCAAAAATATCGGACTCTCGATTCAACCGATAAATATCAAAACCAATCATGTATCCTGACTCTAATCGATCCCCTGAACATTAATACAACCTCATATTTGACAAATAAACTCCCAATCGTTCTAAAAATCATCAAACCCGAACATAACCCTTGTCCACAAAAATTCATCAAATCTTTTGATTCAAAGCTTGAATTGTGTTTATCTAAGTCCTATCTGATATATTCTAGCATCCTCTAACATCCATTCATCAAGAATCATCCAAAAATTGAAACTCATTTCATTTTCAGCCTAAATGCATTTTCATGAATCAATGCGTGAAAATGAGATTAAAAGGAAGAAAGGATGTTGATCTTACCTCAAATGACGTTAAGAAATGATGGGTGACCAATGACAGACCCAGACATGATTGAGAGAGTTTTCAGTGGAAAATGGCGAAAAATGACGAAGAGGGTCGGATTTGGGGTTTAAAAAGACGGGCTGACCAAAACGCACCGTTTCAGTGAAATAACAAAGCAACTCATACTCAACGTACGTTATTGTCATCCACAGCGTGCGTCGTACACCATCAATGTACGTTATGATGCATCCAGTAGCCACGAATCTGGAACAAATACAATACAACGTACGTCGTTCATGCCAACGTACGTTGTTCATCCTTGCACCCCATATAATGTACGTCGTGGCTACCCAACGTACGTTATGCTTCTAGTCCAGATAACGTACGTCTTGCTTATCTCGCCAACATGCGTTGTTCACTGCTTCAGCCACATACTCGACATTTTATAATACTTAATCCTCAAAAATTACATCTATAATTCATCATCAAGCATCAAATCATTCTCCAAATCATCAATTTATTTTCGAATACACTCTTAAACATCCTTAAACATCTTCAAACACCCAACATCACTTAAATCATTCGAGTTTCAAATATAAAACATTTTGTATTAAAAGTATGTATTTATACAAAATAAATATAAATTTAATAGGGTAATATCGAGTAAGTGTAAAATCAATACCCAAAATACAAAATACAAAATGTAGCCCAATAACCCAACAACAACTCTATGTGGAGCTCAAATAACAAAAACAAAAGTAGACCCCGGATGAAGGGCCCTCACTACTATCAAAAATGTCTCACTGGGATCGAGGTGTCGGACAGTTGCTGAGCTTAAAAGTATCATCTGAAAAAATAGATTTAAAGATAGACAAAAGAATAAAAGGGGTAAGAATCCCTAGTGACAAAAAGACACTCCAGATCGGCTATAGGCCTTACATAAACCGTTTTGAAAATAATTTTAAAAAATAGCACATACATATACCCAAAGATACCATATAGTATACACGCTACATACGTAGTAGCTTTCAAAAAATCATTTCACCAAAACGTTCAAACCCAAGGCATATAACATGTAGTCAGATAATATCAGAAGTATATATATATATATCAGAGTCAGAATATGGGATCAGAAGACAGAATAATAATGTGGACTCTGCCACCATACAAAATAGAGTATGTATCTGGCCGGATACACGATCACCCCATTATCCAGGTAACTAGGGCCTTGACAGAACATTGGTATATCAAAGGCTACGTACCTCGTAACTAGGTGTCCCATATCAGAATATTATATACGAATAATATTAACAGACGAGCATGCAAAGTATACTTCATTTGTAGAAATTTTATTAGAACAGAAATTTTTATGAATTAATAATCACATAATTCGGATTATTAATTAGTCAAATAATTATTAGTTCAATTTCAGATCATTGTCAGACACTGCAAAAACTACATACAAAGTCTGAAGACACAATCTATGTGTCTGAAACTGTCATTTTACTCACCTAGAATCTAAAGTTAAGGATCCAGTCAAATGCCACTAGCAGGTGGCTGATCACGCTGGCAGGAACACGAAACTGAACAATTACAGATAGAACAAATATCAAAATGTGGTACTATGACAGTACTAAATGTATGAAATGTAAATGCAGGTTCTAACACTCGCTAGACGTCAAAAACTCCCTTAGGTCGAAGATTAATCGCTCTTGATTCGAAAATCGAAACCTACGTAAAATTATAATTCAGCCCTTGAACTTTTTCAAAATTACACCTTAGTCCCTAAGGCTTTGAAAAATTATAAAATAGTCCCGAACTTTTCAAAATTTATAAATTAACCCTCAAAGAATTTAAAATTTATTATTAAATCTCTCAATTTCTTAAAATTGCATTTTTAGCTTTAATTCCTTAAAATTACAACTTTGGCCCAAACTCTCCAAAAATTATCATTTAACCATTTGCCAAATATCACTTTAATCCTCACTTTTCAACCAATCACAACTCTCCTTTCATTTTTAAATTTCCAAAATTGAATTTCAACAACCCAGAATCATTTCGGCTCAACCAACCCGAAATCTCCATCATTTTTACCAATCAAAAACATCATCCTTCTTCCTTATTAAACTTAAAAATCATTCAAACTAATTTTTACTCATTCAAGAACCTCCAAACCATCCAACACAAAGCCACTCAAATCCGCCCAAATCATACCAAACAGAAGCTACAACAGCCATGTATATTCAGCAATTCAAACGATGCAAAAACAATAAATGGAAGTAAAGAACAAGTCTTGAAGTTGAAGGCTTACCTCAAGGTTGAAGAAGAAAGACGCACGGCAAATGAAGAGAGAGACAGACGGAAGAGAGAGAGAGACGGAAGTGAATGACAGAAATGGGTGTGGAGTTGACTTAAAAAGGCAGAAATGATGGCAGAATGGGCAACGGCATGGCTGCTCTGACAGATGAAGAAAAGAAGAAACAGCGTTGTTCTTGTGAGAATTGTTGCACAGCAGAAACAGACGACAACACTAAGACGTGGACGACAAAAGCCACAGAAAAAACGATGCGTTGTTCACGCGGAACTCAACTGAACGACTGCCTTCATGATTTTCAGACGACATGTAGTTTGCTTCACACGCACAAACGCCCAATCACCCATTGTTCTTTTGTTCCGATTTTCCTTTCAAATTTTCACCAATTCCCACTTAATTAATCAACCCTAATTAACATTTTAAACACAAAATCAACCTCTCGATCATCAAATTAAAAATTCTAAATTTAATAATAAATAAAATAATAATAATAATAATAATATAAAATAATAATTATCGGAATAATTATTTGAAATGAGCGGGATATTACACAAATCAAATCAATCGATGACTCACTGAGTTTCTGTATGTCAAAAAGTCTCCAAGAACAAAATATTCACCTAAAATATTAAAATAAAAATATATAGAAAAAGAAAGCGGGTGAGAACCCAGTGAGGAATGACACTCCAGAATGCCTCATACGTACCTCACAAAGACTGTTTTGAAAACAGTTCGAAAATATCACATACAGGTATAAGTAAATACATATATATACACGCTAATACATAATAGCATTCAAAAACTGTTTTGAAAACAGTCGCAATCAAAGCAAATAGCATGCACGCAGACATAATAAATATAATAGTACCACAACCAAACTCAGAATATACGTAATATGGGACCAAAGTAGAGGGGTGCATATAGCACCAAAATTAGAGGTGATGTGGTTTGCACCATCATCCAAAATGTATAATAAACTTGATCTTCGCCATTAATCAAAATCAAATCATGTACCGGGTCGAGACACATGTCTACCAACATCCCTGGTAGCTGGGCCTTAACAAAACATTAGTATATCAAAGACTACATACCCTGTAGCTAGACATCCTATATCAAAAGCAAAAATCGTACTAATACAGTACAAAACAGAGGCATGCAAATCAGAAGCAAAAACAAAGAGGATATAATATATATACCAAATTAAAAAAAATAGAATACTGATTATTAAATCACATAATTAGATTATTAAATTAGTCAATCATCGGATTAGTCCAATTTTCAAAAGTATATCCAACACAACAAAATTAATAGGATTTAGGAAACATAGTCTATGTGTCTGAAAATACCATCCACTCACTTGGACATCGTGCAATAGTCCAATAAATGATTGCAACACCTCAAAGACGTAACAGAGTTGAAACAATGATATCAGAAGCAAAAGTATATCAAAAATAGATCAAAGTGGAATGTTGGTACTGTGGATGTATTGAAATGCGTGCAAATGCATATGAAAACTCAAAAACTTCGGCAATGCCCAAAAACCCTTTTCGGATCAAAGCCTAACATAATCAATCAAATATTACACCTCGGTATAAAATTACACTTTGGTCTCCCTAACTTTTATAAAATTACCAACTAGTCCAAGTCCATGTAAAATTATGAAATAGCGCTCAATATTTTCAAAAATTACAATTGAGTTCTCCAAGTATTCAAAATTCTCAAACAAGTCCTCAAACTCTCAAAAATTACAAAACTTTACCTAATTCCTCAAAATTACAAATCCAACCTAGGTTTTCTAAAATTACAAATCTAAACCCCACTTTCCTAAAATTACAAATCTGTACCTCAATTTTCAAAAGTTATAAACCTATACTACAACTTTTTAGAATTTACAAAACTTATGATGGGCAAAAAATTATTCTCAAAAAAATAACAAAACTCAATTCGACTGACAAAATCGAATCTAAACACCCATATTGGTTAATCTTAACCCCAGGAGTATGAATCTACAATTGGTTTGCCACTTGAAGAACTCATCAAATCTTTCAATTCAAAGCTTGAATCATGTCCATTCAAGTCCCCTCTAACCTATTCTAGCATCCTCTAACATCATTTTATTAGAAATCATCCAAAAATGCATACCTATTTCAAATTAGGCCTAAATGAGAAATGCTAGATTCAAGAACAAAAATGAGTTAATAAGTGGAAAGGAAGGTCGATCTTATCTCAAGAGATGCTTAAGAGTGATGGTAAACAATGGGGAAGTGATTCAAATGAGTTTGAGAGAGTTTTGAGTGAAAAGAGAGCGAGCACCGAAGTGATTCGGTGGTGTTTTTAAAGTTTTGCGACCCGTTGGTCGACTACCCAACCTCGCGGATCGACTACTGAAGCATGTTCTTTGCTATTTGACTACCCGTGAGTCGACTACCCAAACCACTAGTCGACTACCAAGACAGATTCGTCACAAATTGACTTCTTCTGTTTCTTCCATTTAATCCAATCGAATACCACTGAGATCACATATCTTAATTCAGTCCAAAACATCATCAAGCATCCAATTTACATCTCAAACACCTAATCAACATCATCAAGCACCAAATCGTCAACCCAACATTCAAGAATTAGTTTGGAATCAAACAAATTGCTATAGGAAATATATTTAGAACGGTCGGGATATTACATGCACCATTCGACAAGGAGCTTCTCCTCTGCCATGGCCAATCCGAACCCATACACAAGAGAGAAAGAGAGAGAGAGAGAGAGAGGTAGTGGCAACAACATATCAAGATCGAGAGAGAGGAACATCGTGACTGAGTCGATGGAGATTGACATCTATCGGCGACAGTGGACAGAGGAAGAAAACAAGAAAGAGGGTGGAGGCGGTCAAAGGAGTAGAGGCGAGAGAGAGAGAGAGAGAGAGAGAGAGAGAGGGGGGGAGAGGGATGAAAAAATGAATAACAGAGAGAAGAGGGCTCTATGAGGAAATAAAAAAAATAGTCTATTTTATATTGGATTTGTTTCACATATCTGATTTTTTTTCCAGAAAAAGAATACGAGAATGCGTTTATTTGCAAACTTGAGGATTTTTATTTTGTAAATTGTGTAATTTCCTCAAATAATTATGCCTACATGATCAAATAGGCTTGTCTCATTATTACCAATGTAAGCAACCTAGCAAGGGAAACAAACATCGTTTTTAAATGTTCTTAACATTTACTTAGGACGATTTACTTTATCTACTTAAAATAAGCACTTTCGACTTTTTTTTCTAGTACTTATCAAACATAATAAAATAATAAAAAAATATTTTTAAAAATTATGTTCCACTAAACAAAAGAATTTAAAATCTGAATTCGAGAATTGAAATCCTGAAAATTACAGGTAGTTGACAAAATTATTTCTTTAATTTACGTATTGAGTATTTTTCATTATATATTCAAATTCATCCACTGTAATTAACTGATTTTACGGCAATATCCTTGAATCATCATGATATTTGGACGTAATTTTCAAATTGACAATATCTCTGTATGCATTTGCAGAAAGAGGGCATTTATTTTCGTTAGATGAAGTAGAGATAAATTGCATATTGATATATAACATAATACAAAAAATTAGAGAAATTAGAAAACAGGCCAATCTTTAAAACTGAAATATAAATAAATAGTATGACAAATGAATGTAAAAAAAAAAAAAGAGCAAACTATCCAAGTGTTACCATATAAGTTAGAGATGGTCATTCTTGAATCGAAACTGGACCGACCAGAACTAGAATTGGAATTGGCCGAAATGGAATCAGGACCAGAACAAGCCAAACCGCCCAACCAACAGTCTAGTTCAGGTTCAAGTAATCTTAAAACCGTTGAACTGATTGTTCAACCCTTGTAAACCAGCGGTTTCAACTAAATTAGCGTTCAACTTTCTTAAACTAGCGGTTAACCTCTTAAACCAGTGGTTTTAACCCTCTTAAACCAGTGGTTTTAACTCTCTTAAACCAAAAATTTTAACCAAAATCAGTGATTCAACCTTTCTAAACCAACAGTTTTAACAATATTTGAAAAAAAATCGATTTGAACAGGATCAAACCAGAACCTGAGCCGATGACCAAAACGGTCCAAACCGTTGACCGAACCTTTATAAACCAAAATCATACCAAAGCAGAAATCGAACCGCCCAAAACTATCCCTAGGCGGTTTGATTCTGATTCGGAGGTTTCATAAAACCGGAACCGGCGGTTCCTAACCTTGACTACCTCTAATATAAGTAGTACCAAAACATAGAGGGAGGATGGATAAGATACATTAGAAAATAGTGTTTTTTCAAAAAAAAATCTAAAAAAATAGTGTTGAATTTTGCAACGTAATCACAATCAATGAAACTAATAAGCACAACTGATAATTGAAATCCGCCACACGACAACTTCAAAAGACACCAAAAAAGTTCAATCATTGGTCTTCTGAGAAATCCAAAAACCACACTTCTGCCTAGATACACGTGATGATCACCTAACCAATTAGGGAAATTCCACGTCCGCTACAAGAAATCCAGGCATCCAATTATATATCGCCACATCTGCAGATAAGAGCTTTTTAAAAAAAAACTAAAAATTTGTTTAGTTGTAAAAATTTTTCACCTTTCTAAAAAATTAAAAAATAAAAATAAAAAAATTGTTCTATAAAAAACTGTTTTATCTTTTAAACTTAACCTTAATTTGCAGGTGGCAAAAGTTCCCGATAATCCAATCAGGACAACCATGCCTCCCCATCATTATCATGCTGACCATTATGCCCTTTGTCCCACTATTTGGAAAACAAAATTCGGTAAAATTTTATAGAATTATAACATTCAGAAAACTTAACAAAAATTGATTTAAAATTGGAAATTCAAATTGTAACAGTAACTTATATGTAAATTACTAAAAGTTTTATTCCCTCCTTTTCACAAAGAATACTTATTAAGATTTTAGCACATATATTAAAAAATGATTAAATGATAGTTTACTAAATTAACCTTATTTATTCTAGTAGAATAAATTAGATGTGGTTATTTAAATACTATATAAATCTCATTTAATAGAAGGTCAAATATGAAACAAAATAATAAAAAACTTCTTGATTTTAAAAAATGTCATTTATTTTTACAAAATACAATTTTTCTACAAAAAATATTTTTTTGTGAAAAGGAAGGAGTACCATATACTATTTGTGAATTTAGAGACTAAATTATTCTTAAGAATTAAGAATCAAGAATCTGTAATAAGTAAGTGCTAATAACATAAATTAAGGTTGCGGAGTTCAATTAGTAATAGGGATGAATTAGTTGAGTGATTGAAAAATTAAGATGGACCTAGCTAAAATAAATGATTTGTAATTATTAGAATATATGAGTGTTTGTTTTAAGTAGATTTAGTAGATTGCATAATAAAATATAGAAAACGATACATCATAATGTTTATAATCTTCTTATTCTCAATAATAAATAGTTTGACTAGAAAAAAATGTTATTTTGTATTAAAAATTAATATTTTACCGTAATTTGAGTAAGGCAAATCGCCATCATTCAGTTTTTTCTTTTTATATCAATCAAATGTTTAATAATTAGATAAATAGATATAAATAGACCTAGTGATTTCTAACCGTCAATTTAGTTATTAAAAAAACACATGCTATAAGTTGAACCTTTTACAAAAAAGATTTGAACTCAAATTAAGAGACCATGGGCAGTAAAAAAAAATAAAATAAGAGACCATTTATGAAAACGACATTCTATTTGAACTTTTTCTCTTTTTCTGGCGAAGTAAATGCAAAAAGAGATAAAATTCGGTAAATTTTAGATTTGGCACTTAAGAGATCTAAATAAGAACTTTTAAAACTCAATAATACAGTGAGAAAATTAAGTATAATGTTAAGAATGTCCGGACAATTTATTCTCAATTTTTTGGTATAATTTTTCTTTATGGGTGTTTTATTATGTCTTTTATTTTCGAAATACTCTTGTCTAGAATTCATATCCGGCTTATTTCTTGTGAGATTAGCTTAGTTGTGCAGTTAAGGTAGATTTGTCTAGCTGAGTTAATGGAGCGGTGGTTCGGTATTCTTCATTAAATAATATACTCCTCGGAAAATATCAGTTAACCATCCTAAATATCAAACAATTGGAATTACAGGATTCCTTATGACGACCCATCATCATCATCATCATATGGTTCTAAAAGGGAAGACAACATGAAAACTGATGATCAAATAGGTGTAACTGAATTCTCCATGCCAATTTTAAAGGCATTGCTATTTCCAACTCACCCATGTAAATCTAAGGTTATTGTCAACTTGTCATTATATTTCTGAACCCGTACAAATAGATGTGAAAAACTGACTCTCTCTCTAATCTCCAATAATACAAAATTGCTCTTTGTATTTCATTTCTATATTATGGAGAGCAGGTAGAGTTAATTTCTCAATGATTTTCTTTTTGGTATTTAAATAAATATTATTCAATGTTCAAGACGGTATTTTCTCCGTTAAAGTAAATTACTAGGACGCAAAGAAGATGATAAACTTAAAAAAAAAATTATGTGTAATACCTCCTTGTTCTTTTATAATTAATCACTTAAATATTTGAGACAGAGTATTAGTAATTTTTCCAAATCTATCAAGTATTTTTTTCCGAAATTCATATTTTGTCAAATCGTAGGGGACTTTATACCATTATAACCTCTTTTTGTCTTAATGAAATTTCTTTTCCTGGTTAAAAAAACTACTAAATTTAGACTTAATTGATAATTAACATAATTTGATTACGTTTATCCGTAGTTAAGTCAAGTAATGAATTGTATAGATAAGAGATTACCAAAAATTGTTAAAGGTTCTTATGAACTACATATATATGAAAAAAGGTTCTTAAAAATTTTAATATTCAGTGCTTATTTGGTGATAAGAACGTGTACTAAAAAAATATAAGTGTGTAACTTCTTTAGAAGTGACAAAAAAAAAAAGCAACGATTGGTTGAAAAGTCAATAAAACTTCAATTACTTTTCTTTTCTAGTTTCTTCGAATAGTAACAATCATGGTATTTAGTCTTATAATTCTTCCCTCTATGATTGACAGAGTTACCCAAAATTAGCTTCAAATTTTCGGGTCTTTCTTGTTGCTATCACCACCAAATGTCTTCTCCTTGTTTAAGTGGAGGTGGAAGAACATATGGGTTCGGCTTTGAATTAGTGAAATCTCCATCCCCCACATCAAGTAGAACATCCCACACATCTTCCCCTTCATCCACACTCTCTGAAGCAAGCAATTCACCACTCCCAATCTCCACTAGAAAACCTCGGACCCCTCGAAAACGCCCCAACCAAACCTACAATGAAGCTGCTGCAATTCTCTCAACTGCCTACCCCAACATATTCCCTTACAATAACCACCTCTCTGGTTCCAGAAATTTTACCAAACCCTATGATATTCTTCTCCTCGACTACCCTTCCGAGTTGCTGTTGCCGTTTCGGGTTTTTGACAACTCCGGCTTCCTCATCAGCCAACCCATCAGAGAGAAAACCCTTTTCGTAAATAAGCCGGAAGTCACTACTCCGACTTCATGTGACAAGTCTTGGCAGAGCAATGAAAGCTCCATGCAGTTATGTGACGATGACTTGGATGCAGAGTCAATTCTTGATGAGGATATTAAAGAGGGAATTGATAGTATTATGGGAAATGCAGTAGATACGAGCAATATTGGTGTTGGGAATGATGGATACTGCAACTTGGGTGATAGCAAAATGAATTCGTCTTGTTGGTATGGGCATCCAATGGGATATAATTTTGGAATTGGGTTCACAAAAGGAGCAAGAGCATTGAGAGATGTCGACCATGGGAATTTCTTGGATTTTCCCGTTGTCGACATGTTTCAAATCTCTCCTAGACTCAACACCAACAAAAACAACTCCGCCGAAAACAACGCCAAAAGTAACAGCAACAAAAATGGGTGGAATTTGAATTCAAATTCTGGTTCAAAGTCGAAATTGAGCTCGACGGATAAGAAGAAGGGGAAGAAGGGGGAGAAACCGGTTGTGGAATTGAAAAAGTTGGAGATTGCTAAAGAGAGTATCACTACAACAGAGGAGGAAGAGAATTTGTTGGTTTCCAAACCCAACGATAAGGCGGTGTTGCTATTGAAATTGAGCTACGACGACGTTTTGAACACTTGGTCCGACCGTGGCTCGCCATTTTTTGAAGAATTTAAAGGAAACAATGTTCCCGTTTGCTTCTCGTCCCCTGCCGAAAATTAAATGATATGAAAAATCAATTTTTTATTATTTTTTTTCGGTTTTTGTCATACCACGGAACTGCTGATGTCAGTTTTTTTTTTTGACTTAATTTTTAAATCTTCACTAATTTTTTTAGATCTTTTTGAATTATTTATTTATAAGCATACTGCTGGCAGTACATTTATAATATAGGATATTTGTTTTTAATACCAAGTTAGCTTCAAATCTATAATATAAGATATTAGATACTGGGATTGCATCATTGTTTTCTAGGCAAAAATATATAAATTTTTTTTTTGTAATTCTGTTAAACGAAGAAATTCTAAACTAAATTATTTTATTTTTCATTAAGAAATGTTAAAAAATTAAAACCAGTCCGAATGCCTTTTGTGCCAGTGGGACCTACAAATATTTTTATTAATTATTTTATTCTTCAGATTCTTCTTCTGCAGGCTTATTCTTGTTTTATTTAAAAAAAAATCTAATTAAATCTATTTGTTTAACCATTTTTTGTTTTATTTAAGAATGTTAATTTGGTTGAATTAATTAAGTTTGTTTGGTTAATTGAATTTTTGGGGCAGGCCAGGCTGGCACAAATGGATTTATTCACAGAAGGAAGAATGCGAGAAGCTAGCGTGATCCGCTACAAGGAGAAACGACGTACGCGTGTCTTCTCTAAGAAGATCAGGTACCAAGTCCGAAAAGTCGACGTAGATCGACGGCGTAGAATGAAGGTACTCCTCTTCTTCCTTCACATCTGCCCTCCACTTTAAAATTACGAGGACCACAGCTTATTTTCTTTTTGATAATGAGACAAAATTACGACAACAATTTCGTCATTATAATCATTACAGCTTATGCTTTTTTTTTTTTATCAAGCCTCAATTCCACCGACTTTATGCGTACATTTGCGTGTTACAAGTGCGTACATTTGCATGCTAAGCAGGTTGTAGATCAATTAATCCTATGTATATTGTACGACGACAAAAAAAAATTTCATGTCACTGTTACGTATGGCTGGAATTTTCATCAATTGATCGGAGCCTTATTGAAAACCCAAATGCAAAATTCTTGCAAAATCTAAAAAAAAAGGAAAATTGAAAGGTTGAGATATGAATAATTACTATAGTATAAATTATTATAAATTTCAAAAATCTTCTTTTGGGGAATAATGTATCATTTCCTACAATATAATTGTGAATAGAACTATAATTTACAGCATTATAATTAACACATGTGCTTAATAATCCATTGTTTCTTTTTCTTTGAAATGTTGCAAGTGAGAAGCTCCAATTCGAGTGCAAATACTTAAATATGAAAAGAAGAAAAACCGTTGGATTTTCTCTTTTTTTTTTTCTTTTTCCTTTTGTTTGGTTAAATTTTCTTTTGTTTCTTTATTTGACTTAACCAATCACATACGCACGTAGACGACCCCTGACCTCAATCTATGCTCGTAGAACGCTCCTTAACGTACACAGATGATCTGCTATGTGCTTTGCACACACAAAATCACCTCCAAACATTCTCTATCGAAGTTTAACACCTCGAAACCCCAAATTTTCCTAAAGTTTTGACGGAATACCCTCGGATTCCAGTCAGGATGGATGGGATACTACAATAAGCATGGTCTATAATTGTAATCCTGAAATAATTGTGGTAAGATTGTTCTAGTTATTGATAAATTATTTGGAGTCGAACGTCTTTGGTAAGAACTATGTAAGCATGAAGGCAACAGACAGATTGTCGGGTAAGACTTGAGGAATGAGGTTAAATTCGATATGATTATAAATATTAGTGCTACATTTGATCGTACAGTACAAGTGAATTGGTCATCAAGTGAATAAATTCTTGGGTTACTTATGTTGTCTTCAATAGTGATAATTGAATATATTTTATAGACATTGCAATTAGGGTTGCCACTTGAGTTAGGAAATACAATCGTAATTTTCAGACCGAGATGATTTTCTAGATATTAATTAGGTTGATTTCTTTGCTCCACGAGCCAGGTGGATAGTAAAAAGTTTGATGCTCGGTCTATGGTTTATGTTTGAGGTTATGTTTCCAAAAGGAAGTTTTCATTCCTTCGGATTTGATAGTGAGTATGTACATATTTGGGAGTAATAATGAGATAAGATTTGAGACCTGATATTTTGACTGTCGTCAAAGTTCGGGAGATTTTGTATCTTCTCAAAGATGACCAATGGAGATCATGATTTTACCATGGAGATAGTAGGTTGAACCAATGTACATTTGATTTGTTTGATATTTTTGGCTATAGGAGCTATTCTTTCAGTTTTCCTCTGTGCATTTTGGACCTCAGATATGTTCCTTTATTTTTGGATATCCTTATACCTTCTGGTATTAAAGTTTTTGTTCCTCAGGTGTTCTATTTCAGATTTATTCTGTGTTTGGTTTTTGCTAACAGTTGATGATTAGATCTATTTGTCCTCTGATGGGCCATCGATAAACATTCTTTAGAACTATTATTTGTCTTCCAGTGTCCACACTTGTTCATTTTTGCATATGCACTAGTTTGTACCCTCTGTCTCAGTAGTGACGGTACTCATTACCTGTTGTCTTTGTTTTTGAATAATCAGCAATCATTTTTGCATATTTGTAATCACAATATACATAGTCTGTATCCTCTGTTTTTGCATCTGCATTTCTTTGCATCATCTGTCTCTGTATTCACAGTTTTTAGTGTCCTCTGTCTCTGTATCTGTATTTTTTTATATCTTCTGTTTTTGTTGGTATCTTCTGTCTCTATCCCTGTTCATGCATTTTCAACATCTTCTGTCTCTACATTTTGTCTCTATACTTTCTGCATCTTCCGCCTCTATATCTGCATACTCTGCATCAGTTTCTATATATTTGGGTTCAAGTGAGTTTGAGCTCTCTTGGGTTCATGGTTTGATAGTCTATAATTCATATGTTGGACTTTGAGGTTATGATTTACTTTGGATACTTAGACTTGATGCGTGAACCCGATTTGGAGACTTAGGGTCGTTCTTAGCTTTGATTTGAATTGTTTGGAAATTCGAGGACGAATTTCTTTTAAGGGGGGAAGAATGAAATAGCCCGTTAGTTCTGACTAAGCCCCCTATAGATTTCTGCTCTATTTCGATCCAATTATGGTTTTTTGAGTTGGTGTTTAGGTGTTTGAGATGATGATTTGAAGTTTAATGATGTTAATTTTGAAGGATTAGGTGTTGTAAAGCCTCAGGAATGAATTCAAACAAGTTTGAAAGTGAAGAAAATCAAGTAGTGCATTGGAGGCATTTGTTACGTACGTTATCCATTCTACTTACGTATGTAAGGTGTGGTGCATTCACGTACGTGAGGATTAAGGATCACTTACGTGAGCTGGGTTTAAAGATGAATCACTTATGTGAAAGTTTCTCTAACGTACGTAAGGTCGAGATCCTCCAACTTTGAAGCTTCCAAACATGATTTTGAACCTTGATAACGTACGTGACTTTCCTTCTAAGGTACGTGAGGTCTTTCTAACGTGCTTTAACCTTTGATTCATGTACGTGAGCTTCCATTTTCTATATAAACCTAAAACCGACTGTTTCGTTCGCCATTTGCATTTTCTATTCTCTCTCAACCTCATATCGATCTTCTTTCTTTTTGCTTGTTCCTCATCCATTCCTAACATCTCAGAAGGAAAGATTTCAGTTCTAAACTCTCTTTTTACCCATTTCATGCTTTAAATCTTTGAAATTCATTTGGGGCCATATTGCTTAAGGTTTGAATTTTGGGATGTTTCTGCTAAAATAGATGATGTAGGTTGATAGATTATAATTGTTTAAGGTTAGAAAGACGTGGATCAAGCTTTGAAACAAGATAATTGATGAGTCTTTGGTTGGGCTAGGGTTTGGTGCGATTTTGGCCGAATTAAGCATGATTTTGAGTTGTTTTGGAGAAACGAATTACACATTCATGTTCTTGAGGCTGAGATTGACTAATGTGGGTGTTTAGTTTCGATTTTTGTCAGTTGAATCGAGATTTGGACTATTTCGTAATTTGCCATTAGGTCTGAAAGTGATATTGCGCATTTAGGGACTAAAATTGGATTTTTGAATATTTAGAGAGCTAATTTATATATTTGGGAATTTTGAGAATTTATTAATGATTTTTAGAGTACTAGCGACTCATTAATAACTTTGTAATATTTTGGGGGACTGAACTGTAATTGTTTGGAGTTCAAGGACTAAAGTGTAATTTTACGTTGGAGTTAGATTTTCGACTTTTATGTTGGATCTTCATTCGATATGGGGATTTGAGCATTAGGCGAGAGTCTGAGTCAGCATTTGCAATTTTATACATTTTGGTACTGCCACAGTACCAACATCATTTTTTGATATTTGTTCTGTATGATTCCGTTTCAGCTTCCTGTCCCTACCAGCACGATTGGTCACCTACTAGTGGTGCTTGAATGGATCTATAACTTTGGATACTAGGTGAGTAAAATGACAGCTTCAGACACATAGGTTGTATCTCTTAAATTCTATATTTTTGTTGTGCCAAATATTTCTCTAAAAAAGGAATAATAATGGCATGGCTAATTAATAATCCGGATTATGTTATTATTAACATTCAATTTTCACTTTCGATAAATGATATTTATATGGTTTATAAATATTTTTCGCATATTAACTCAGTTTCAGATATTGAATATTTATATAAAGTATATAAATATTCTTCGAAAATGATTTTTACTGGCATGTGTGCTAGTTATATATATATATATATATATATATATTTCGGTATGGGGCACCTATGTTACATAGGGTAAACTTAATCTTTGGCATACAAATGCGCAGTCAAGGCTCAGTTACCAAGGTTTATGATAGTTGTGTGTCTGGCCAGACGCACATATTCAGTATCAGCTTGGTGGCAGATTCCACCCTTATTATTTAGATCTATTAGTCAGCTTCAGGTCCTATATCCATTTCAGATGTTCGATATATGGTATATATATTATGTACGTTTCTGTCTGTTGTTTGCTTTGGCTGCGAACGATTTCAAAATGGATTTTTGAATTATTATTCTGTATTAGCGTGTATATACACTTATATCTATATGCGATATTTTAAAATGATTTTCAAAATAGTTTTTGTGATGCCTGGTGCCGCTCTGGAGTGTCGTTTTCTCACTTGGGATTCTTACCCATTTTATTCTGTTTCTTATCAACTTTCTTCTATCTTATTTCTCAGGTTCTCTTTTGGCATTTAACAACCGTATGTCATCCTTCTCCTAGTGAGGTGTTCCATTGATAGTGAGTGCTCTCTTGGTTCGGCTTCTTTTATTTTTGGTTAGAGCTCTACACCGAGGATGATGTTGGGTTACCGGGTCTATTTTTTCTTTTGGATTTACACCCTGATATTTTCTTACTCAATTGATATTATGATTTTGTTTATATATATATATATATATATATATATATACGGTCTTCCTTGCACGCCGGTCATGGTCTGAAAACGAGTTGTGACAATTTTTGTCATTAAGAAAGCTTGGGAGATGGGTTGGCATAGCATATGGATTGACAATGACTCAACCTATGTAGTGCAACTACTTAAAATTCGCTCCACTTATGTTCCTTGGCGGGTTTACAATGAATGGTCGGATTGTTTGCTTTTGTTATCTAGTTTACAAGTTGTTGTTTCTCACATTTATAGAGAAGATAAAAGGGTGTCAGATAAGCTTGCTAACCATGGATGGTCTATTGAGAGCAACAAGTGGTGACCCTCTTTTCCTAGCTTTTGTGGTTCTCTCATTTATGATGACTTAAATAGAGTTAAGAGGTTCTGCTTTGTTCAACAACGGATTGTATTTCTTTTCAGTTTATTTTTTCACTCTCTGTATGGTTGTATTAAACTCTTCTATACATTTTCTTTTTCATTAATAAATTTGAGATCATGAGCATGAAGAGGTCGCAATGGAGGTGTCAACCTAGTTGGGATGTCCCTATTGCGGTCACTAATTCTTAAGCCTCATGCCTTTATTAAAAAAGTTTTTGTATTATAATTTTGTATTATTAGTTTTAATATATTGTATATAACCACATTAATTTAAAAAGTGAGTTATATTTCCTAATTTATAAAATTGAGGTTATATTCATACGAAAAACGATTCTTATATCTAAGAAAAGACTAATATTAAAGAATGCACAACAATGCAAGTGAAGAAATCTAGTTGATTAAAATTTGGGTGACAACTTAGGACTAAGTTATCATAAATTCGATTTTTGGTGAAAGAAACTAAAATGTCTTATTAAAAATAAAAAAAATACGATCCAATCAATTGAAATTTCAAGACAGTGGCAAGTTCATGTTAGTCAAGCTGGTTAAGACTTTGCCAAACAGCTTAAACTCGATCGAATGAAATTCAAAATGTATAAACGAGTTCGAAAACATCAGATTATGGAGTAGTGGCCTTGAGCATTCATTAATTTCCAATTATATACTTTAGGAGCAGAGCTCGGAAAATTTGATCTCACACACACACACACACACATATATATATATATATATATATATATATATATATATATATATATATATATATAATATTTAAATATGTATTATACTTGTTTCTTGTGACTATTTCAAAATGATAATGAAAACAATCGTCATCTCTTGTGCAATTCAATCAAGCACCTAGTATTGTCATCTACAAATGTGTAATATCTCACTTAAATAGGTAAGTCAAACTAGATACTATTCAATTGTTGTTCAAAGTTCCACGTCGATATTTATAAGAATAAATGCCTAATTATTTAAATAATTTGAAGTTGAACTTTTAGACTTAGTGATTGAAAACTTATTAGTTGTTAGATATTGTTTACAAATATCCGTGTGTTTATAACAGGTTGTGACAAAATATTTCTATATCTTTAATTATAAAATTCATTTAATTTACAAAATATTTAATTTATCTTTTTTAATTATCCAAAAGTATATATCTATATATAATCCTTTTAACATGGTTACATCAAATACCAATTGGTATATAAAAAAAAAACCCACCTAAAAGTGATGGAAGGGAGGCTGGGATTTTGGTTAAGGTAAGGGTTGAGGGGAGGAGGGAAGCAGGAGCTTGAGCCCCCTACACCTGCTCTCCCTCCGCCATTGACTCACTAGCAAATCATTCAATTCTTCTGTTATACTTTTCTTAAAGCATCAAATTCCTTCACTTACAATCTTTTTATTTTAAGTTGGTAAAATTTGTCATGAGCATTTATTGTAATTTTATAATTACTTAATACTTTTATTGAGAGGTTTGGTGAGATTTAGTGTCATAACTTGGATTTTGCCATGACCGGCACGAGAATCTAGGGAGCAAGGCCTGCTTCAAAACTTAAACGATTCGGATATCCGAACATGTTAACCTTAATGAACTCTCTTTCAATAGAATAATTACTCCAGCAACTATATTATAATCTTAATAGAAGTCCTATATTTTCTACTAAAATTTCGATAGTCTACGCTATAATACAAGCAACTTCCTTTCATCAACCATCGAAAAAGAAAAACAACTCCCAACATATTGTCATCATAATTCATCACTAATCAACCAACTATTCAAAATCAATTCAGTTCAACATTTCAAATAAGTCACTCCTACCGATTAGAGGTTTACAAGTCAAGTTTCTATACAGAGCATCTAGAATCATAATACAAATTTGTACAAATTATAGATAATCAAAATATGATAGTCTTAGTACAAACAAATGTACTACAAAATAAGCAATGGAGGCCCAACAAGAAATTATTAAATCATTAAGGTCATCAAACTCGAATTACAAACAGGGCTTAGATTTTGGAAAAAAAGAGTATTCTAGGAACTGTATCTAAATAAGCACCAATAGATCATAAATCGCAAATCTAATCATCACAAAATTTTACAAGCTTATAGAAAACATATGGACGCTCAAATCTTATATTTTATGCTTCATCAAAATCTATCTCTAAGAACCTCAAAAAACGATACAGTTACAAACTGAAATATAAACCCTAAATAACCCATGCTTTTTGCCCTTTTTTTACGAAACTAATAGACATATATTTCAATTCACATAAATTCATGATTAATTCAAGCCCTAATAAATTTATTTGATATTTAGAACTCTAGACATGAGGTATTAAAAATAATATTCAGAGAAGAACAATGAAATAGACTCACTTGGGAGCAAATGATGCGATAGACAATGATTTAGACACATTATAAGTGAAATATAGGCTTTCTTTTGATTTCTGTTCCTTCTCTTGTCTTTCCTCTTTCTGCGTTTGCAAGACCTCAGTATGTTTTGTCTTCTTTTTTTTTTTTTGTTTATATCATATTTTAATTTAAACAAGAGGTGCTTAAGTGTTTAAGGGTGGTCCAATAGGAACATAGACATCCAAATATAAACGGTTTGGACAACTAAAATGGATTACTTTTCTTTTTTTTTTTTAATAGCTCTGATCAGATTTTGTCTTACTGACCTTAGTAAAAGGAAAAAAGAAATAGATGACCAACCAAACCTCTTATATATGTTCAAAGATTGTCAATTTATTAAAATATGATGGATTGATATACGTGAATGCACGCCGTTGGCATTGGCAATCATATATTTGTTAAAATCAATAAATATTTAATTCTTCATGTCCAAAAAAAAAAGAGACATGCTTGATTCATTCAAAATGGCGCTTAAGAAGTTGAGAGAAGCAATTAATACACGAGATGTGATGTCGTCGTCATCCTACTGCAAATATTCATCCAAGAAAAATAAAAAGACTGCAACTATTTATTGGAATTATGGGCAAAAATGGAATGGGCAGAATGGATTAAAAGGGTTTTGATATCGTCGAAATATAAAGAAAGAGTGCGATAAGCAATGAAAACACGTGAATCTCTTCAGCGAGAGAGATATCGTTGAGATTTTGTATAGGGAGAGAGAGAGACTATATTAGAATATCTCCAATGATTCTTTTTATTTTTTAGAGTATTTTTTATAAAAATAAAGAGTAACTTTGATTTTATAAATTCAAAATATATTTTTTTCAATGCACCCTTTATTTTGTTAACCCTCACAAAATATAAATGCATAAACAATTCAAAAAAAATTAATGACAAATAAATAAAAAATTAATTTAACTCTCTAAAAATAAATAGCTAAGTACACTATTTATTTTATATTTGAAGATAAAAGTGTAAAATAAAGAGTGCATTAGAGTTTAATTTTTAACAATAATTTTTTATGTTTTTAATAAAATGATAATTCTTTATAATAAAAAATAATATCTTAAATTTAAAAAAATATTAGAGATGTCCTTATATTATTAGTTGGTTGAAACAAATGAGTCCTTTAAGCAAAGAAAGCACATGTGGATCAATACATCTAGAGAGAGAGAGAGAGAGAGAGAGAAGGTTCCTTCCACAAACGGTACAAAAAGAAAGGTTCGGAAACAGAACAAATCAATCACGTTATATATGCTTTATATTGAATATTAACAATTCTTATTTCCTCATCTCAGCACGCCTCCGTTGGTTTAGACTTAGGGATATCAATTTATACCCTAATCGACAGGCATCAACCATATTCGTACCTAGTCAACGAGGGTATTATCTGCTTTGACTGGGTATGGATACGAGCACAGGTAATATCCGCATTTTATTGTACGGGTATGGATAAGATATGAATATAAGAATACCGTATCTGTATCAGTACCCGTACCCGTTGGGTAATATTCGTACTCGTAACCGTTACGCATACCCCCTACATATATATATATATATATATATATATACACACACATGTATTATATATATACACACACATATGTATTATATATATGTATATGTAAAGAGAGAGTGGGGGAGAGAGAGAGAGAGAGAGAGAGAGTCTTTTGAAGGTAAATGAATTCTTATATTTGAATTAATTAATTTGTAACTAGAATGAGACTATAAATGTATTTTGTTAGATATTGTAGTTTTTGATGCAGTTAGAAGGAGATGCTACTATTGAGAAATTATTATAGTTTTATATTCAAAGAACTTATTATAACTAAAATATTTTGAAAAAAATTTTTGTGTGTGAAACTCATTCATATAGTATTGACATAAAAAAAATTAAAAATTGATTACAAAAATACTGTGTTAGTTATATACATGATATGATATGATTAACAATTGTTTTAAGTATTATATTTATATACACTTATTTTGATGATATAGAAGATGACTTAGAGATTTTAGATTTTTTGACTTAGAGATTTTATATTATTTATTGATATTAATAATTGTTTCAAGTAATTTTTTGATTTATTTTTAATGTGTGTAATGTTTTATTACAGAGTTAACTACAACAAATGATTGATTGACCAACAAATCAAGCATGAGAGTTTAAGAATAATATTTTTTTGTCTAACTTTATTTTGATCTAATATATGTTCGTATATTACTATCACAAATATAACTAGTACATATTTTACTCTAATATTTTCTTCACAGCAAAAGACTGGAACTAAGAGTTGTAATTTATAGGTTGCAATGAGAATGTTGGAAACACTCTCATCTTTATCCTTGTATAAAATTTTAGACTATAATTTTTGTATAAATTCTCCATCAAGTGACAACTTATTACTTTCCTATTTTATTAATTACATTCAGTTGTAAATTATAGTTTTTATATTATATTATGTTGTGTAAATATAATATTTCATATTATCTTGTGTATTTTTTTAATTTATTATTTTAAATTGATGATATATTATTTTTTAAGTTAATTAATTAAATTTAAACTACGGATAAATTGGTACTCTACGAGTAAATAGATACCCTGTGGGTAGGGTACGAGTAATATTTTTTGTCACCCGCACAGATACGGGTAAAGTATGGATACATAATATGAAATATGGGTATGAGTAAGGGTATTGGTATACCCTACTCATACCCTACCCGTTACCATCCCTATTTAGAATGCTTCTTTGGCCTTTTCATTTTTTAATTTCCATATCACCACATTTCACTTTCATTTGTATATATAACCAAAAACCTTATAATTCATTGATACTAAAATTAATTTCATCACTAAAAGATCGTGAGTTCATTCCCAACGGGAACAAATAAAATAGTTTATATAAGGACAATCACTAAGTCTTTTAGTTGGTAAGAATAAGAAAAGAAACATAAGAGGATGGGAATGCGAGTGGCAATAGTAGGAGTGGTGTGGGTGGTGATGGTGGTGTTTGGAGCAAGAGAAGCTCATGGGTTGAACATATGGCCAATGCCTAAATGGGTTAGCCATGGGAATAGGACTATGTTTATGAGTCCTGACTTCGAGCTCGTCCTCCCCAACAACTGCGCCCATTCTTCTTCCATTTTACGACAAGGCTTCGCTAGAATGCTTGACGCCGTCACTCTTGGTCATGCTCTGAATTCTAATATTTCCTCTCCTTTCCTCCTCAAAGGGATTCGAGTTATTGTTTCCTCCTCCGATTACCAGGTTTGGTTCTTTCGTACATTTTGTGCCTCTTTTAATTCATCTACGCAATAAATTAATACATAGAAGACGACGAAGAGTGGAGTGGTTGTAGTTGTTCAAGTTTGTCGTTGTTGTTGAATGATCTCGTGATGTTGGTTTATCTTTTGGTGCAGCATTAAATTCATTATCCCAATGAGTAAAGACAGCATTAAATTCCTAGTGCCATCATAGAATTGGATTAAAAAATTCTTTTTAAAGAGAGTATTCTTTTTTTATAAATAAATTAAGCATTCGTTAATTTAAACATTTTAGATATTTCAAATTTCGATTTTAGTAGAATTGTGTTTGTCGTTTAAAAAATAGTGAAATAATGATGCTACATGAACATTTTGGTGGTAATTTGAGTTTATAATTTATAAATTTTGGAACTTATGAAAAAAAATTATAATGAGAGTATTTTTAGATTGTTAATTATGGAGTGATTTTGGGATTTTCTGAATTTAATTTTGAATATATGAATGAATTTAACTATTTATGAACAATTAATTAAATTTTGGATTTGTTATAGTATAATTGAATTTACAGTTGGTTTGCGAAAATTTTATGATGTACATAAATATTTCACTCACTTTAAAGTCTTACCCTTTTCTTTACTATAATGCTAATATATTCATTGGTAATGTTTTATTTAATTCAACCTCGTCTCGATTGCTAAAATTTCTGATTCCGCTATTGAATGTAACTAAATTATAGTTTTCCTTTGCAGTTACAGTATGGCATTGATGAGTCCTACAATTTATCCATCCCTTCTATTGGGAACCCCAACTATGCTCTCCTTCAGGTATCTATCTCACTCTCTGTGCTGCAGCTATACTTAATTACGTTTTACTGTGAATTATTGTCATCTCTCTCATATCTATAATATTTTTCTGTCAATCTTTGAACATTTCAGGCAAAGACTGTTTATGGAGCTTTACATGGCATGCAGGTTAGATAAGATATATTATTTTACTATTTGTATTACATTTTTATTTTCTTTTTATGAGGGGATCGAATATATAAATCCTTAGCACTATAATTGACTATAATACCAATAAGTTACAAATCCATTATTGCATCACATATTATGAAATTACAATTTCCAGATTTTGACTTTTGTTTTCATCTTTTAGACATTTAGCCAGTTATGCCTTTTTTACTTCAAAACCAGAGTGATTGAAGTTGGTATGATCCCATTGACAATCGTTGATCAGCCAAGATTCTCTTACCGAGGACTCTTAATTGGTAACATGCATGTTATTTTCTATCACATAATCACGTCATTGTTTCTTGTTTTCTTGTTCAATTGAACACCAAATGACTGTTAAATGTGACTTGAAAATGCAGATACATCGCGGCACTATCAGCCATTGTCGATGATAAAGAAAGTAATTGATGCCATGGCCTACGCAAAATTGGTATGTCATTCCTAATAATTAACACAATTTAAGTTTTTCTCACAAGTCATCTTATTTACTCACACCATAAATTAAACTTATAATTCTTTAACGCTAAAATTTACTCTAGTACCAATAAACTTCAAGTCTATTAAAAATAACACAAGTCAAGTTGTGAATCCCTTTGAGTGATTTTCAAGTAGTTGTGGATATCTTATTTTTTTAATAGTTGTTCCATATTTCATAACTCCTTTTATCTTTCCACTCATTGGGTGATTTTCCAAATTAATGACTACTGCATTAAACAGCTTCTCTGGTTAAATAAAATGATATAAGGAAGGAACAAAATTAAAAACCATGAAGCTTCCTTTAGCTCTTATCCTTTAGCGCGGAGCCAACTCCAAATGGATGTGATTTTTTTTATTTTTTGTCACTCAACTATACGTCTTCTAACTATAAAGAGTGGTTCAATTAGAAAGTAAGCAAAAATTTATGCCTAAGTTCTTGATTCAATTTTCATGAGAAACAATTATTAAAAAGATATATTTTTTCTATAACACATCAATGCGAAAAGCTGTAAAAGTTTAGATAAGAGTCACTTTTTTGCGTTGGGATTCTGTGCAGAATGTGTTACACTGGCACATATCAGATACACAATCATTTCCTTTAGAGATTCCATCCTACCCAAAACTCTGGGATGGTGCTTATTCAATTTCAGAGCGTTACACCTTTGCTGATGCTGCTGATATTGTCAGGCAAGGGAAAAATTTGTTGACAACACTTGTTCATATATATATTTCCAGCCTACCTGATCTATAATCTATAATTTGTGAAATTTTTGCAGTTATGCCGAAATGCGAGGAATCAATGTACTGGCTGAAATTGATGTTCCTGGGCATGCACTTTCCTGGTATGAGTAACATTCCATATTCTGTTGTTATCAGATATCATAAGTTGTAATGGATATATCAGTTCTTCACTTTTTTGTAATAAGTCATTTTATTTAAGCCCATCGAACCTACAATCTTTTAGTATCGGAGTTGACTCTAATATCAATAACTACAAACACATTGATATATCAATTCTTCGCTTGAAAAAAAAAAAGCCTAATACTTCAAAGTACTTCTGGTTCTTTATTTTCTCTTTTCAGGGGTGTTGGTTATCCTTCTTTGTGGCCGTCAAAGGATTGTCAGCAGCCAATTGATGTGAGCAGTGAATTTACTTTTAAAGTGATAGATGGCATTCTTTCAGGTAATTCCTTACTCCTTCCTAAAGATTCAATAATCTTGATACAATCTTGTCGTAATGAAATTATTATTGCAATTTTCCATGTAAATTTTATAATTTCAATGGAAAAGAAAGATGAATAGCTGATGAGCTAAACTCCTGATTCAGATTTCAGCAAGATTTTTAAATTTAAGTTTGTCCACTTGGGAGGTGATGAAGTTAACACAAGTAAGTTCAATGCTGCCTTATCTCTTCACCATTTTGTACACTTGTTTTTAACTGTAAAAGATGGCACTTGCTTTGTTGGCAGTCAGCGTCAGCAGGCTGTTTGCTTTCTTTCTCCTACTTCCAACAACTCTGAATTTATTAAATTTTTGCTTTTTTATAAATTATTTTATTTACTCCAACCCAATGATTTTCCTTATTGTTAAAATTAATTTTAATATCAATGAATTAACCCATTTGTTAGCCCACGAGATTTTATCTTTTCTTTCTTTATCTTCTCGTCCCATAAGTGGATGGAATCATGAAAAAGAGACACTTCTATAATTACAAGAAATGTTAATTATCCATAGGTCAGAATTTTCTTTTTCCATTTTCTTTATGGTCTTCTTTTCTAGCTACTAACTTCCTTGAAAATTGCTGGTGTTGCACACACTTAAATACCACAATAGTTTATGCTTTGATTGTAAGAAACGAATATAAGGTTAGATAATTTACTGATACATTTATTCATAACTCATTTCAGGTTGTTGGTCATCAACCCCTCATATACAAAAATGGTAATAACCTATGTTTTATTTTCTCGAGGAATTTA
>CAODLS010247947.1:0-11205 GCA_948243855.1 Flueggea neowawraea
AAAAATTTGGTGGAAATAGAAATATTTGGAATATAATATATTATTGGTAATATAGTTAATTAATGAATACAAAAAAATTTACAAATCGAGAAAAAAATTGACGGGATAAAATAGTGGGTTAAAAAAATTTTCACAAAAAAAAGAGAAAACCGAACCGAAACTGAACCGGCAATTAAATTGGTCAAAACCAGAATCAGAACTGAACTGAAATCGGACCAAACCATAAGAACCACGGTTTGGTTCTAGTTTCTCCATTCTAGAAACTAAAACGGCGGTTTCTAAACCGACAACACCTCTAAGATAGGGGCCTCTTTTGGCATCAGTAAGTAAAATTTGAATTATCTAGTCTCCATATGCAACATTTGAGTGAAAAACCCAAATTGCCACTTAATTTTTATCTATTGAACATTGGCATATATTCAAGTATTTTTTATGATATTTAATTAATTTAGATTCGAGTCATATAAAATTCTTGCAAGTTGTAAAGAAAAAATTGCTAGCTAAACTTTTTTTGATAAATTCTCTGATGGTCCCTGAGGTTTGGGATATTCTCTCTTTCGGTCCCTCCTGTTTCAAAATTAGCTGCCTCCACTTCTCACTCTTAACTCAATTGGTTTTACTTAACAGAAAAGATAAAAAGACAAATTTATCCTCAAATTTAAAATATATTTACTCTCTTTTTTTCTCTCTTTCAAAGGGGCAAACAATAACCAAATCAAATTGAATTTTTGATCAAACCAAAAATGGTTCAATTAATTAGGTTCAATCTTTGCTAAATTTTGGTCAGTTCGTATACATTTCTAGCAAATAAGTTCATTCAATTCAATTTATTCAGAATTCAATCGAATAAACTTTAATAACCAAACCACCTCAAACACTGGGTTAGTACAAGCAACATAATCCCTTGAACCAACCCTAAATTCCTTAATTTCTTAAATGATACCCAACCTTCTAAACTCGGTCTCTCTCCCTCTCTTTTGTCGACAATGTAGAATACTCACCAGCCTGTCTTCTCTTATCAACTGCAACCATTAACCCTCTCCACTCGGTCACTCTCTCTTTCTCTCTCGCTGCAACTCACTCCTCTCTCTTCCTTCTTTTTATGTTTAGTATGTCCTGCAATTTCTCTTTCTCTCTCTCATCTCTGTTGGCATCATGCCGCTTCTCTATTCTTTGTTGACAGTGTTTTCCTCTCTAATCGCCATTCATTCTCTCCTCTTTTCTCCATTTTTTTTGCTCACTCTCTTCTCCTCTCAACTCAATTTCGGTGTGAAGGGTTTCGTTTGCTCATTAATGCCGACAGAAGCCATGCTCTTCTCTATTGCGTCAGGTTTGGTTTGGAAAAGGTGTTAAGCGACTAGATTTGGTTTAAAGGGGTGGGAGGCGATGGGATTTGGTCTATTAAGGTTGGGATGCATCAGGGAGGGTCTCAGATGAGTAGGAGGAGGCGGTGACAGTTTGTTTGTGAAAAGATTACAACTGTATTTTAGATCTGGGGTTCCTTGATTGTGATTACATCATCCTCCACCCTACCCTTATCTTCGATCTTACCACTCAACGACGCAATGCTCCTTCTCTCGATCTCCCCACTCTCTAGTTTCCAAAACTCTAAATCTCAAACTAGATCGAAATCTGAAAATTAGGAATTTGATTTGAGATGGTTATATTCAATTGAATTCGCATTCATGTTTGACATTTTGAGTTCTTTGTTTTAATTGATTTTTTTGTTTTAAGAGTGGAGGAATATGGTGGAAGTGGTGGTGGTAAAATGATGAATACAATGGTGGTGGAAGGATTGATGAATAAAAAGATGAGAGAGATTAAATTATAAGGGTATTTTTGTTATTAAATTCTTAAAATTAGTAGGTCTCATATACTACATATTTTTTGATGTAACCCGTTATATTTAACTAACAGTGATAGAGATATGGATCGAAGCGACTAATTTTGAAATATAAGAGAACGGAAGAGAGAATATCCCAAATCTTAGGGGCCTCCAGCGAATTTGCTGTTTTTTTTGTAACAATCACTTAACTTTAGTTTTATATAAAAAAATGGTTACTAATCTTTCGATAAACGAATCGGTTAATATTTTGTTAATATTATTAAAAATGTTAATAATTATTTGTTTAATTGGGAAAACAGTTTATTTATCTGAATCGACTCTAAAAATGACAAAAAAAATGAAGAGTAAAAGGTTGCGACGAAAAGTCTTTTATGTTAAATGTGGTTGGGAGAGGTGAATTGAAGTGATAAGAGGGGGCAATTTGTGCGGACAGGGATACATAACTATCTCATTTAAATGGACGAAAATTACAGAAGCAGATGTGCGACTTGGAGATCATTATTTCACTGCCGCATGTGCCGTTGGTTCTAGGACTTTCGGCCTTATTTTCTCGGTTTCCTCGACCACAAATTCTCCTTTATGATTAATTTTTTTTGACGATACTCCTTTATGATTAATTGTCTGTAATAAGTGTTTACATCTTGATTCTTGGTGGTTGATGAAAGAATTCGTATAATTTGCTTAATTATGATGTTCTTGCCAGACTTTATTTTTACAATATCATCTTTAGGCATGTATTAAAGTACGTAATTTTATTAGCTGTTTTTAGTTTAATCATGGGGATATTTATTGATAAGACAATAGTTTCCTCTCGTGCTTATTTAGTTTATTTGAAGATTTTGTTATAGAGCTTGATTTGTCACGCTTGAGGAAGATATACTCCATTTTTTTATTTCTTAAAAAAAGTGATATATCATTTAAAAAAAAGTGATATATAACTTCAAAGATCATGTTTTTATATAAATTAACTATTTCTTAAAAATTATGTGAAATATAATAAATTTATTGATTCGGAAGAAAGAAAGTAATTTATTTAAATTTACAACAAAACATTATTGTAACGTCAACATTAATCTATTAAAAACCATATGCCCTACAATTTGAGAGGCCTAGAAAAGGTCGAGTCTAGTACAAATAATGCAAAGGGATTTATTTATTTGTAATTGACAACCTCTTATATACTTTCACTTGGACGAGAGGGATTGCATCGCCAAAAGCTTAAAAAAAAAAAAGAAACTGACTTTCTCTCAAATATACATTTGTCATTCTTTCCAATATTTTTCACGTTTTAAACAATCTTATCGTTAATTTCATCCCGTAAATTCTCTTTAAATCATGCCCCGAACAAATGTGATGGCGGTGTGGGATGAATATGGAAATGCAGTGAACACATATTATTGAAGGTCTTTTTTTAATTAACTTTACGAATCGAACATACGAACATTGAACATGATCGAGCTGAACTTTAAGGTATTCCATCATATGAAATGGACTTTGCACCTTACATTACTGTTTCTGTACCAAGAAACTATTGTGACATAAATGTTGTATTGCACAAGAAGAAAGATGCTTTGAACTCACAATTAATGAATGGAGTTTTGGCATTGCCTACTTGGGATCTTTGCTTCAGAGGGATAGGAAACAAAACTATGAACCCAATAAATGACATGCATAGACCAATGTAAGTAAGTTGAAGTAAGTCTGGTTAATGAATTCTCTATATATATGTTATGGGCAATGTCTGATCAGTGGCCCTCTATTCACTTCACATACACTGAATTGGTATTGCTATACCTGCAACTTTCAGGTGGTTTTGAGTTTGAAAATTCGAGGAATTTATGGCACAAAATCATCACCCATCATTCGTCTTAATAACGTTCTGGGTCCATCAATTCTCCAATTATTTTTTTTAGTTTTCTTGTGTATATTCTCTATCAATCTCAAGTGGCAATTGAAAAGCTAAGCACAAATCTTTAAAAACTCAAATACGTTATTGGATTAGATTCATAATTAGTTAAGTCATCTTAATGGCTCAAACTAATTGAGTGTAGTCCAGCTATTAAACAAATAAAGACTTGTACACAGATTCTGGATTTAAATCTCATAAACAATAATCATCAAATAAAAATCAATTGAGATAGTGGTTATTCACAATATAAAATCTCCTTTTATTAACGTATCTTATCAATGTGAGTTTCAACAAGGAGAGCTAAAAAGGTAGCAAGAGTTGTATGTCACGGGGTCAGAGTCTTGGCGCATGGACAAACCCGAACGACACTTTGGGACTCTTGCATTCCCGATATTGAGCCTTGATCAGTCTGATGCTCACTGGTTTCGCCCTCCCGCATCAGGGGAGCGGGGATAGCTCCCGACCAGTGTGGTGCCCAGGATGGTATGCCTATTCTTCCTAGTCAAGTCTTAGACCAACGACAAGCTCCCAAAACTTAATTGGGTCGGCATGCCTAACTCTAGATAAATACAACACCTGTGACACGTACTCCACACCTTTCGCTGCCCTGTTACCCGATGTTTTATCCACCAGCAAGCATCTTGCATATCCTACGTGTCAGGACAAAAGGTGTAATACTCTGTCCGTTTCAGTTAGGATTCTTGTAGCTTTCTGATCAAATCCAAATTGATCTATGGGATGATTAGAGTATTAATTGATGATCTTTGAGGTTTAATGATGATAATTATGTAAGGTGGGATGTTGTGAAGTCTCGGGAATGATCTGGAACAAGTTCAAAAGAGAAGGAAATCAGGAAGAGTATGTTAGCAAGCCTAATGTACGTCAAACTTAAAAGTAAAGTACGTAAGGCATTATGTTCACATACATGAGATTTGCATGAAACGTATGTGAGCTGGATTTTTGTATTATCAATGTACGTAAGATTTTGTGTGACGTACGTGATGTCGGACCTAATGCTTTTGGATGCATTTTTAACCTCAATAATGTACGTGAGATGCTAGGTAACGTACGTGTGATGTTGAATGATGTACATGAGTCTTTGAAAACATCGAAACACACCGTTTTGATATGTCTGTCTTTATAACACCTCAACCTCGACCCTCTTCGGCCTAAACTCATTTCTTCACTCATTTCATTCTGAAATCCATCTTTCAATGTTTCCCAAAATCTATCATTGCTTCATTTTGATTCCTTGAGGTAAGAACATGTCTTTAATCACTTCTTTGATTCCATTCCATGCTTGAATAACGTTTTGATATGATGGGTGTGAATAGGGACGGTTTTGAATGTCTTGGTCGGATTTGAAGATTTATGTTGGAGTATGAGTTAGATATTGTTTGTTTATGATGGATTAAGGTTACATAAACATAGATTAAGCTTGGAATCACAAGATTTGATCTTGTTTTGTAATGGGTTAGGGTTAGGTTCGAGTTTGGTTGAATTCCCATGATTTTGGAGTTTGCTTGATCAATTTGTTGATAGATTTGTGTTCCTAAGGATGATTAGAGACAATGTGAACAGATTAGAACATCGAGTTTCAATTGATTTGAATTTTGGATTGTTTGGTGTAATTTTCTTCCAAAAGGACTAAGAGTGTAATTTTTCATGATTCTGAATAGTTTGAGGACTAAACTTGATATTTGAGTGTTTAGGGAAATTTTTATAATTTCTGAGAGTTTCAGGACTTATTTGAAGATTTTGACTACTTGGAGGATTGTTAGTAATTTGGAAATACTTTAGGACTTATTGTAATTTTTAAAAAGTTTGGGGACTAATCCATAATTTGACAAGATCAGGACTAAATGGTAAATTTGCAAAAGTTGAGGGACTCGACTGTAATTTTATGTAAATTCTGATTTTCGAGGCGAAAGTGTCAGATCTTCATTCGAAATAGGGTTATCAGGGTTCGAGTATGTATCTGCATATCATGCTTTCGGTATTGCCATATGTACCACAGTTTGACATTTGTTTGATCATACAAGTTTCAGTTTCGTGTTTGTGCCAGCGAGGTCAGCCACCAGTGGTGCGTGACTGGGTCATTCAACTTTGATATACAGGTGAGTAGGATGATAGTTTAAGACACATAGGCTGTGTCTTCTAAATCTATACCGTTTTTGTTGTGTCTAGACTTGTGCATGTAATCTGAAATAACTAAGAGATCGAAAATCCTAAAATTTGACTTACATGAAAAATCTGCTCTGAAAGTTATTATGTTTCTGTAATAAATGTTTTGTCTTGGAATAAGTAAATCTTATGCACTAAGTATTCTCCGTAACAAATATTTTCTCTGGAAGTTGATATAATTCCCATAAATGATATGTCTGCTATGCATGTCACTTGTTTGGATATTTTAAATAAAAATATTAATGGCTCAGTGATTATAAAAATGTGACTTATGTGATAACGATCTATATTCCGTTTTCATTTTCTAAAATGTGTGTGTGTGTGTGTGTGTGTGTGTGTATATATAAACTGCACCTGTTAGGTTAAAAATACTTTCAGTAAATATTTGTCTGCCTTGTATGTTTGGCTGCTTCTGTGCATTTGTTCTCTGAAATAAAAGTTGTTTATTTTATTATGTTTATGTTATAAACCGGTATTTAATAGAATACGATAGACTCGGTGATTGTCTACCTATTCCTTATTTGGCTATATTCTTATTGAGATAATAAGAATCTGTTCTTTGATTTCTGCAATCGGTTATTGCATGTTATGTCAGTGGTGCATCCACTATTATTTGTCTGATTCTACATTTATAATTTTTGCCATATTTATTGTTTAATTATTCTGACTCAAGACACTTATACTACAGGTGTAAACGTAGCCTTTAGATACCAATGTGAAGACTCAGTTGTCAGGGTAGGTGGTAACCCGTGTGTAGCGCAACACACGTGATATGTTTGAGTGGCGAGAGTCCACGTATGAGATTTTTTTTAGTGGCGGAGTCCACATATGATTCTGATCCATATGTCAGACTATTTTGGTGTGATATGTTTATGTAATGATGATAAATTTGGTGAGTCTGTATTATTGCTCATTTTTCTGTAGTATATTGTACTGTCTGACGAGTATATCTTGCTGGAGCAAGTGGACAGCAATGCTCACAGATGTACTTAGATCAGTTTCTGTCTGTTACATCTTTGAGACCCTTGGGCTGGACGAAGTACTATTTTATGCCCCCTAAGGCTGTTAGCTGTTAGATCTTTTGAGCGGGTACCATTTAGGCTCCTAAGGCTGCTAGTTTATTTTTATCTAATCTAGTTAGCACAATTTTAATATAATATGGGTGTATGATTAATGATTATTAGGTCTGTTCAGTTTGGTAACTGATTAATCATAAGATATACACAAATACGTAAACTTCTACATAATCTGGATAATTAGGATTTTATTCATAATTGTATTATATATGTTTGGTCTACGTTTTTTATCATCCGGGCATGATACCTGCAATGCATGATTATTGATTTCGTTAATGTATTCGTTTCAAATCTCAATGGTTAATTTGCATGAATAAGAATAAGTAATATACTGATTTGCGTGAATGCATGTTAAGTGTTTCTGCTCGTCCCTTGATATATGATATATATAAATAATCGGTATGTCTGCCTATCTGTTGTTTGCTTTGGTTGTGAATGATTTCGAAATGAATTTTAGAATTATTACTCTGTACTTAACGTATATACGTATATACACTTCTATCTGCATGTGATCTTTTGAACAATTTTCAAAACGATTTATGTGAGGTCCCAGATGCGATTTGGAGTGTCGTTTCCTCATTGAGTTTACTCACTCCCCCCTCCTCTCTAACATTTTTTAAGGTGATTTTGTCGATAATGACTCTTCGACTTTTAGTATTTAGTAGGTATTCTGAAATAACAGTGAGTGCCCTTTTGCTCGGGCATTGGTTATTTGTTTTTATTAGTTGCTCCACACTAAAAAACTTGTGGGTGTTTATTTCTGTATTATTATTTGGCATTTAAATATGTTTTCTTATTTGGAAATATTTTTATTATGAAAAATTTATGATTTAAAGAAAATTGAATTTCTACTTAGTTATCTGTAATAAATGGTTTTGTAATTTGTTTGCAACAAATTCTGGGTACAAGTTCTGTTCTCCGAGGCTTGAGCGAGATGGGCCATACTTTCTTAGACGTTTTGCCTCGTACGCCGGTCATGGTCCGAAAACAGGTCATGATAAATGGCTTATGATATTTAATACCTTGTTTTTCTGACTAATTATTCCAATAATTTTTCGTTAAATTTTTTTTCCAATTAATTATTTTTTAAGGATAAATTTTAATTTGAAGTATTAATTAAATAATTAATGATATTTTGGAGTGTTAATTTTTTGTTTTATGTTAATGAAATTTTTGAAGTGAATTGAGGTGTTAAATTGAGTGAAAATTGGTTGGAATTGGAATAAGAAAGAAAATTGGAAGAAAAAAGATAGAGAAATGAACTACAGGTCGTCTGCGTTTTAAAGAAAACTACCTGTCATTTTGGGTTGATGTTGTTCGTGGGAGAAGCCGGTTGTTTGCTCGTGTGTGCCCTGTATTTAAGCCCAACGACATGTCGTTTTTCGGGCTGTCTTCTGTGTGTTATCGTTCGTGTGTCTGAAACAATGTCATTTTTGTTCCGCCTAAAACGAACCGTTTTGATCAAAAGGACACGACACCGTTTCAACTGGGATTGATCATAGCAGACCCATTTTCTTCTCTTTTTCGTCCCTTCTTCGTTTCAAACCTAGAAAACTCATGCAAACCAGATTTTCTCTCTCGATTCTCTCTTGCGATCTGTCCTCTCTCTTCCTCTTTGGCTTGGCTAGTAATCCGAGGTGAATACCATTTTCTCTTTTCTCTTTTATTTCTTTATTTTCATGGAGATTGAAAGTGGGTTTGGTGGAGTAAAGCTTCGATTTTGAAGCATTTCTGAGTGAATTTCGAACTAGTTTTGTTGGGTTTTGATAGACTAAGGTTTGGAGAACATAAAGTTAACTTGAAAATGGAGGATTTGAAGATTTTGGTGAAATGGGTATTTCGATCCGAAACTTTGGGGATTGATTTGGAAAGTTTTTGGTTGTTTTGGACTAAACCGATGCTAGATTTGAATTCTAGGGACTGAACTAAATGGATTAAAACAGTGGGTTCAGTTGAAAATTGTGAATCCCAATTGAATTGAGAATTATGGACTATTTGGTGTGATTTTCTATCAAAATGACTAAATATTAAATTTTCCACAACTCTAAATAAATTGAGGACTAAATCTCATATTTTACATCTTGGGACATAATTGTAATTTTTGATAAGTTGGGTGCATATTTGTAATTTTTATAAATTGAAGGATTAAATTATAATTTTAAAATACTTAGAGGGCTAATTTATAAATTCTAAAAAGTTTAGGGACTAATCCACAATGTTTTAAGGTCTTAGGAATTAAAATGTAATTTTACAAAAGTCGGGAATTGAATTGTAATTTTGGGTAGATTTCGATTTTCGAGACTAGAGCGATAGATATTGGACCGAAATAGATTTTTCAACGTCGAACGAATATTTGGATTTACATTTGCATTTCATAAATTCAGTACTGCCACAATATCTTGTTTGATCCTAATGGGATAAACTTCTGATTTTCGTTTTGCTCGATTTTTTAGGGGATCAGTCATTCCCTAGTGCACCGTGAGTTGGATTATTATCTCGGTGTTCAGGTGAGTGTGATGACAGTTTCAGATACATATGTTGTAACTTCTGAACCTTATATGTTTTGATATGCCTGACTTTTGTATAAAATTTGTTTGGAATTATTTTGTTTTCTGGAATAAAAGTTCTGTTCTGAAATAAGCTTTCTGTTTGAATTTAAGTATGTTTTGAAATAAGTATTTTGTTTTGATATTTATTATGAAATTCATAATAAATATTATGTTCTGTATTTTTACATGTTTCGGTAATAAGTATTCTGATTTTCTGAAATTAGACATATTTTCTGTAATACGTTTTATGTCTGAATATCAATATATTTTTTGATATTAATATTTTGTTCAGTAATCGATTCTGATCTTTGATATATATAAATATATATATATATATATATGTGTGTACAATAAGAATCTTATTTGCATGTTTGCTTTAAAATAATATTAATTTATTTAATTTGACTCGGGACACCTATGCTACGGGAGTAAGTGTAGCCATTGGTATACCATTGTGAAGACCTAATTACCTGGGTAAGATGGTAACTATGTATTCCAGCGCAAACACATCTGAGCTGATTTATTTGATGACAGTAGTCCACGTATGATTTAAGGTTTGATACCGATTCATTTATGTGGCAGTAGTCCACACATGATTTGGAATCTAATTAATTTCTGTTTTATATATATATATATATATAAACATATTGTTTGACTGTATGCTGTCTGCTCTGGTCGTAAATGTTTTGAAAAATGTATTCTGAAAATTATTATATATTTGAATTTGTATTTATGTAACTCTTTTTGTTTGATTATGGTTTTGTCAGGTTTTTGAATGTTTTGTTCTTTAGTAAATATTTTGAAAATAAAATATTTAATTTGATTTATTTATTTAATTTGTCTGACTGTTTGTTGTCTATTTTGTTTTGCGAAGAATTTCAAAAGGAATTTCTGAATTATTATGTGTAGAAATACAGGTGTATACTAATAGTATACAATGTATACGTCTATGTGGTATTTTTTAAAATATTTTTAAAGCAATTTACATGAGGCAAGGAGTTGCTCTAGAGTGTTATCCCTCACTGGGTTCTAATCCCTTTGTTTTTCTTGTTTCGTTTTTAAGAACTTATTTTTCAAGTTTTGTTGATAGAAATTATCTGACCTCGCCCAATGAGACGTTCTTGCCAACAGTGAGTAGGGATGGCAATGAGTAGGGTATATCAATACTCGTACCTATAGTTTATGTTATATACTCATACCCTACTCGTACCCGTGCGGGTGATAAAAATTATTACCCGTACCCTATCTACAGGGTATCTGTTTACCCGTAGAGTATCCATTTACCCGTGGTTTAAATTTAATTAATTAACTTAACAAATAATATACCATCAATTTAAAACAATAGATTAGAAAAATACCCAAGATAATATGAAATATTATATTCACACAACATAATATAAAAGTTATAATTTATAACTAAATGTAGTTAATGAAATAGTAATTTGATAAGTTATCACTTGAAATTTCTAAATTGCATTTTCACGGAATTGTCTGAAACTTGTTTAGATTTTGTCTAAACTCTATTTACGTTTCATATTTTTTTTAAAATTTCTTTATAACTTGTTTATACATCGTTTATATATTATTTATATGTTGTTTATATGTTATCTATATATTATATATATGTTCTTTATATGTTGT
>CAODLS010248080.1:0-10774 GCA_948243855.1 Flueggea neowawraea
GTAACCGAAGCTTCTGTGTAGTATTGATAATGTTGTATAAACATGCGCTCCTTCAAAGGAAGAAAATAACACGACAGCATCTGATCATATCATGTGTGCTATATACACGACCATAGGGATGGAAAAGACTGAAAAACGATCTCACTTTTCCTAGTGTGAGACCCTGATGTGAACATGTGGTTATTGATACTACCTACCCTTAGAACCCTTAACACATTCAAAACGTGTAGTTGAGTTTGGCTACTTTAGTTTGTCGTTAATGGTCATGATTGATTCGACCAAATATGACGAGCTGAGCAAGTAAATTGGCTATATGGATTGTCTGGTGTAAGAGGGGAGGTTCGTTTCTAGACGTATTTGCACTAGTCTCATAAGTTTGCTAAGCTAGCTCTCATGTAGCATGTCACATGATGTGTGAACTTTGAGAAAAGCTTTCGTGAGATCGTGAAAATTGAAAGCAGCGATTGTGTGGTTACAAACTAGGGAAAGACATACGTTTTCAGCAGTCTGAGCTATTGTTGCATATACATCGACAGAATGGAGCTATTCTGTGAAGAGATGTCTTCTAGCAGGATTGCGTTAAGAGCTGTTATATAACCCTAACAAGTGTATAGCAAATATGCTCTCATCGTATGTTGATCGCGCGATCTATTTGTCTGTATGATGAGAGGATCTAGTATGGTTACGTAAGTATTAACCATATTACATGACGAGTTAAGGTTCTGTCATGTGCGAGTGAGAAATGTTGGAAAAAGCAGTCCGCCCATGACGGGTGAACCGAATCGGTTGATCAATGTGTGAACCGGGACCGTAAACCGAGATCAATTGGTAAACCCAATTGAGTTGGGCCCATAAAGGTCCATAGCCTATAAGGCCCATAATGGGCCCATGTGGAGGCCCATTTGTTTGCCTATATATATGGGTGAGGGAGGAAAGAAAGAGAAAAGGAAGAAGGTGGAGAAAGTGAAAAAGGGAAGAAAAAGAGAAGAAGGAAAAAGAAGAAAGAGAGAAAAGAAAAGAAGGAAAAAAGGAGGGATGAAGAAAAATGTTTCTTCCCTCCCTCATCCTTCCCTCCATCTTCCTTCCTCCATCTCCTCGCATCGTGAATCGTCTGTTGATGGTGTCGATCCGCGTGACATCTAGACTGCAAACGAGCCGAACACTCTCGTCGACTATCCGACCGTGGTTTGCTCGCGAGACCAACATCGGAACCTGGTCCTGCAGCTGCTGTTTATTGCTATGCTTTCGCCGGAATCGATGTAGGTAACTTGAACCGCCTATTTTTTATACTGTTTATTTGTTAAACGAGTACCCGATTCCTTCAGTTGGCATCTTTGTCGATCTTTTTATGAGTTTTTTTTTTGGTGATCAATGACCTTGAGAGTTGTTCTTAGGAAATTGTCGGGATTTGATGGTTATATCGGGGAATTGATTGAGTTATTCTTTTGTAGTATTTGGTATTCAAGTTGCGTGATTATTCTGTCGCAAACCATAGAAGTAAGCATCTCTAGCTTAGTCATCTTTGTTCATTGATGTGCATGCTAGGAGATGAGTAATTCTCCGGTAAAGTTTGGTAATTGATTATTGTATTACAGCAGTAACTTTGGGATTCATAAGCTTGTGATATATAACACTAACCCCCGATATTTATTCGTAAAGATGTAGGCTTTCTGACGTACTCATTTTGTCAATGACATGGTCTGGGAATGAGATGCCGGCTGTGGTTGTATGTTTGTTACTTTGTAATAACTTTTCTGTTAGCATGTAGCCACTAAAAGTAACTCAATTCACATTGAACTGGCACTTTTTATGCAGCTTGAAACAACATAATGTTGAACTCAGAGGTGGGGCAAAAGCATCCCAAGCAGGAAGGCCATGGATTTGTGCATGCTTAATTCAAGGTTTCAAGGACCAAAGTGAAGGTTGAATTCAAGATCTGTTTTATTTACTAAGGTTTATCTGTATTCAAGAATTCTTCTGGTGTATATCTTGATTGTTGCATCTCTATCTTGGAATTTACTTTGCATAGCAGCATAGCCTCATCCAATATGGCAGTTTAATCATTCCAAATCAGATAACTACTTTGTTTCTGCCCCAAAAGGTCTTCCTGTTGTTGTTAATATTTTTTCCTATTGGACTAATTTATACTTTATCATGAATCTAAATTACTTTGCCAGGTACGACTCTGAGCTGCTGAGCTAGAAGTGATTATATTTATATTTTGGCTTCAGTCCTTATATAATGCTATGCTTCAATCTTTTTTTGGCTATTTTTATAATATTCTTCATTTAGCCCTAGAAAACTATTGCAAGCTATAGAATGATGAAATTCCTGCTATCTGCAAGTCTACATATCCGTGCTTGATTGTACTACCCCAATTGACTGACACTGTTGCTATAGATAGTGTGAATCATTGGAATAAGTAGTATTTTGATTGTTGCTGGCTCTTGGAATTCTACATAATATTTGATGATATAATACAAATTTTTTAGTTGTTGAGATAACTATGTTCCTAATTTTTTTTATTTTATCTATTTTCTTTCCTTTTAGCTTGTGTGTTTGAATCAAAATGGAAAAGTTTGTCATGGAAATTACCCCGTAAAAGGAAGAACAATGACGTGATGAAGGATAGTGACGATGCCTCACATCAACTGCTGCAACACAGGCAGCTAGATTTAAATAGAGTTAAAGGTTCGTTGGATTGCAGATGTTTAAAATTCAACTGGCAATTGACTCCTTTCTGAATCAGTGCATGCCATGGCAATGGTCCTGTTCTGAATTATCCTTTGTTCTTGCATGATTTGTAAATTTATCCCCTGATTTATACAGATCATATTCCTTGTATACTCACCCATGTAATATGAGGTGGCTTGGTGATATTTGAAGGCCATTCAAATGTAATAATGGCTTTTTCTTTAATATAAAAGTTAATTAGTGTCTTAAAATGCGAAAGCAAGATTTATTTCCAGTTGTACTTTCTTGTATGTTATTATCTTCCATTGATGTAACATAAATTGCTTCTTGCCGAGATTTTTAACAACATTATGTTATGCAATGGCTTGGAGTACTCTTTGTGAGGAAAGCCAAGTAGACTTCTCTGTATATTGCATAAGCTCAGGGACTTCTATCATATGCAGAAACTGAGGTGCCGAAATTTGTGGCGCTAAACTGTTAGCATCTTGAAGCCGGTTGGGGAAGAGGTCTTCGCGAATCTGTCTTAGGTGCTGATTCAAGTTTTTTCAGAAGTGAAAGCTAGTGGTGCACGCTCCACGGTTCCTTTCTGCTGATTGAGCAAATCAGGTTTTCCCAGAAACTCAGATTATTGAATTCTGCTGTTAGTCTTCGATACTGATCGAGTCTTCCAAGATTTTACAGGAATTTCCTGCTTCGCCACTGTTAGAGCTTTCGGGCCTGACGTTAAGGCACAAGTAGAGGTGGTCACGGTTCATGAACAGACGGTTCCGATTCCCGGAACCACTAAACCGGAATCAAACTTTCTATGGGCGGTTCGATTCCAATTTGGTTTGATTCTTATTTTGACCGATTTGGTCAACGGTTTGGCAGGTTTGATCCGCAGTTTGGTTTGATCCGGTTCAAACTGAATTTTTTTTTTACTAAAATATTTTTAAAACTGCTTGTTTAGAAAGATTGAACCTTTTGTTTGGTAAAAATTGTCGGTTTAAGAGGGTTAAAACTATTGGTTTAAGATATTAACTGTTGGTTTTAGTTAAAAACGTTGGTTTTTAACTGCGATTCAACCAAACGGTTCAAACCATCGGTTGAACAGAAGATTCAACATATTTTGGAACCCTGAACCGGAACCGACCCCATGAACCACCGGTGTTTACTGTGCAGTTTACTGTTTCAGTTTTGACCGGTCTAATTTGGTGATTTCGGTTCGGTTTGGCCATGTTTAGGCATAAGGCTCGGATGATACAAGATAACCAACTTGATTTTGCCCAGAACTTCTCTTTGGAGAGCAGGCCATCGAAATGGGCCATGGTTGAGACGTTTCCGCTTGGGAGCTCTGTATGTTAATGGTTTGTAGACAGGCTTTGCTTTGGTAGGTGGAACGGTGGCACTTCTCAATTTGCTTTCGCCATGAATGTTTAGAATCTTTTTAGTTTAGCAAATTTTCTGAAAACTTTCTATAAATCGACAGACAGAAAATAAAAAACTAAAATAGTTGTTCCAAATCACAAGAGTTTCCATAAAAATAGAATAGAAAATAAAAAATAAAAAACAGTTTTTCAAACTAAACAACTCTTAACTTTTCCTCTTTTAAAATTTGGCTAACTTTTGTCGTTGATTGGCTAATTTTTCCTCTTAACTAAGTAGCTCTCAGCAGTTGCGGAGCCAAAATTCGGGCTTAAGAGGTGCCGAATTCTGGCTAACAACATTGTTCACGGCGGCGACATATATAAAGCCGTACGCATGTCTGCGTGACTGATCGTTGATTCAGCGTTCATACAGTAATCCCGTCCGTGTACAAAGTGAGTGGTCGTAGTCGCTTTCTTTTTTTACGTCTTGGACGTGAACAAATACATAAATAAATAATCAGGTCTAATTACAAATTCAGAATATTGCGCAAATTTACAAAAATGAGAATCTTCCCAATTTCTAAGACTATACGGTTTTACTTAAATCTTTCATTATTTTAAAACCTCATCCGGTTGCTTGAATTTTTTAAGTTGTAGCTAATTTATTTTTAGGATTAATATTGTTTTTTGAAAAATGCATAATTCTTTGATACTTTTATCACTAAATATGACATATTTTGAATTATGAAATGCTATTTGTTTCGATGTCAACAGATGGAATAACACTATACTGTTTAATTAACTAATTAATAAATCAAAACCACTCAAAATAATTACAGTATTATATAAGCATGGATTTAAACTTTAGAGGTCAGGACAGGATATGCAGTCTGTCTGCAGCCATCTTTAAGCAGTAACTATATATAATAATCATAATTCTCTTCATAGTTTGGCTCCACTACCACACACTTTCCCAAGTTATGAAAAGCAAATAAATGCAACCCGAATTGAGAAATCAATATAAGTCAAAGCACAGTTTTTAGCACCCTGATTTTCTCATACTAGTATGGAGTATCCATATCAGGTGTGTGAAATTATAGATTTTTCTTTTTCTAATTATGATTCATGTTATAATTTATGGGATCATTTTGTAATGATAGGAGTTTTCCTTTCTTAATAGGAAATTTTGAGCTTGAATTAAATCAAATTAACCTGGTATGAACTAACAAGTTATTATCTCTAAAAAAAATACTCTAAAATTGACATCCACTATTGGTAAAAAAAAGTCAGACGGAATGCAATAGTAGGAAGGAAACTCATATTATTAAATTGAGATCCACGATTTCTTAAATTATTAAATTGCGTACTGATATTTGCAAGTCAAGTCGTAACTATAAAGTTTGGTCGAACACCATTTCGACATTTTCTTCCGACCTCACTAAGCCTAGTAATGATGAACCAAAAATTGCAAAACCTACTTATTTGCTTTTAATTTCTTTTGCCATATTGTATATGTGATCCTTGAAATCTTTCTTCATTTGGTCCCAATAAAGAATTTTCATAGAGATCATTTTTTGGAAACTCAAATCCATCCAGTCCAAATCATACCAAGAAACAAAATTAAGGGAACGAGAGATGCATAACTTCATACAGGTATGATTATGGGTGTTGATTTTTTTATGTTATTGTTATGGAATTAGAAATATAGTTCCAAAAGGTACAAAAAGACTATTTTCTGTGCTACCAATTGTGGCTCTCTTCCTCTACCTCCCACTCAATGTGTCATCGGCAAATCTTAGTGGCATCACTTCTTTCTTCATTGCTTGACTTGCAAATTTCAAACTACTTCTTTTCACTTTCGATAAAGGTCTTCTAGCTTCAGATCCACACATTTCTCTCGCCCATTTTATTGCACTTTCTTGTTTACCCATCAAGATCCAGCAAATCCCACCTCAAAAAACATACATTAATGCCAAAATTGAAAAAATCCCATCTCAGAAACCACCCCCAATTGGCCAAAATAAAAATAATGCAAGCCATAGCATGCTAAGAGAAGGGCCTTTGAATTATGCAATTAAGGGTCTTCTTTTGGCTATTTTGGTACGTCTACATGACTATAGTGACCAATTCCACCCCTATGTGACCTTAATTTTGTACAGTGTCCACATTTATTTCATCCTTGAAATTATTCTTGCCATTGGAGCTAGCTTGGCTTCTGACCGTCCTTAGCCTCGAGCTTGAACCACAGTTCAATAAGCCATATCTCTCCACGTCGCTACAAGACTTTTGGGGCAAGAGATGGAATCTTATGGTGACTAGCATCCTATGACCGATCGTATACGATCATGTTCTCAATATCAGTACAAGTGTCAACCGCAGAGAGTGGGCTCCACTCCTTGTCGTGTTGGGTACTTTTTTGGTTCTCCGGTGTTATGCATGAAGTCATTTTTTATCACATGGGGCGCATGAAACCCACATGGTATGTGTAATGGATGAGATTGCTTTGAAGAAGATCTTAAAGAAGAGGGATCATCTCCCAAAGTCACTATCTGCAATCCTGACCGTTGTATTCGTTATGCTAACCGGATTTTGGTTGTTCGTTCCCAAGTTTGTGGAATGTAAGATTGATGCAAGAGCGTTTGAAGAGTACGAGGAAATTGGCGCGTTTGTAAAGAATGTTACAACGCGAGTTTTACGGATAAATAAAGGTCAGTAATATTTTTTTCTTTCTTCCACTTGATCTTGACCGTTCATATTGTTATGTCGTCGTAATTGACGGGTGGATTTGTTCCTCAGACCAAGACAGTCAAGAGAATTACCATGTAATGATGTTATGGGATGATTTATCAAAAGCAAATTACAACGAGTTCAAAAGTGTGAATATTTGTCTGAAGATTACTTCCATTTCGTTGTTGTTTAGACTAAAAATGTTTCCTTAGTTTGGTTAATATTTTTTATTAAAATTATTTAAATTCACGTTATTTGACTATTCAAAATTTAATTTTGAATATTTTTAACATCAAATTAATTAAATGTCAAAATGCTTATGAGTTCTGACTTTTTTTTTTAAATCCAAAACATAAGTTTCATTCACAATAAAGCAAATTAAAAGATATATAATAAAACCAACACCCTTAGGACATCTTATTTGAGAAATAGATATGTAGATTTTTAGTAAAACATGAAAATAATAAGATGACTTCTTGTAAAAATAAATTATATTTTTTTTCTTGATAAGTCATTTTATTTGCACACTGAGAACTGGAATTAGTGTTAAAATTGACACCGGTATCAAATTTATTAATAAATAAACAATATATTATATGTTGAAAATTTGTTCTAATCTTATCTATTCACTATATATATATATATATATATATATATATATTCGAGTACTGAAATACCACATGTACTTTAATATCTGCAATATGGAATTTTAGGATTGAGTGTTTTCTCCACCTATTTAGTCTAAAGCATCTCTCAAGGTCATTTATGTCATACATACATTTACTAAAAGAGTTATCTCGGCATCAATTAGCTAAACTAGGTTCATTAAGCAATTGAAAAATTTCATCGAACACCTTGTAGGCAAGCAATATTTATATTCTAAACCACACAAGTTTAATGCTTGTAGGCCTCTCCTAACCTTCTTCTTTCAATTCTTCAACTAGGGTTACCTAAACTACAACTATTGTGATCAAGTATAATCGCAGACAAGCATAACAAGCAATTAAATCAAATTCCTGGGCATACATTCAAATAAAGAATAAAAACACAATACCCAATAAAAATCAACTTCAAATATGGAATTTCAAAGCAAAAAAACAATATCCATTCATTAAATAGTAAGTATTTATCAATAGCATACATCTCTAAGTCCTAACAAGATATTTAAGTTACCATAACTAACATAAAGCAAAAATAGAAATTAAAATCAAACATTGTAAACAAGCTAAAGGATGAAAAAATAGACGAAAGATGGAAGCCAAGAACCCCTCTTCAATGTCACTTTGAGAGAGGATGCCCAAAACCTTCAAGCTTCATTGATTCTTCAAACCCTAATTAAAGCTATCTAAAAATTTAAAGACAAAGAGAATTTTTTTTAGTGTGAAGAGAATATGTAGTGAATCCCCTTTTAATGGCAAATAAGAGGACCACATGTGACCTCAAAACCCTCCAAACATTCTCTCCAAAATGCCCCTAGAATGTGCCTTTGGTCTCCACTTATTTGGCTCATCGAGTCACCTTTTTTTCTCTCTTTGTCACCATCTGAAGTGTTGCACGGTCGTGCAAGTGTCACGACCATGCAAAATGGCTTGCACGATTGTGCAAGATCCCTGGATCGAATATGACATCCATTTGTGAGTTGCACTGTCGTGTGAGTGTCACGGTCGTGCAACATTGGCTTGTACGGCCGTGCCACTCCTCAAGGCAAAAATCTCCATCTTCGCAAGTTTCACGGCAGTGCAAGTTGGCTTGCACGACCGTGCAACTCCCCTGGAACATGAAGTCTTCATTTTCTTCATCTTTCTGTGAGGTTGTTTGGAGTTTTTCCATTTTGCATAACTTTTGCATCTTTTTCAACTCATTTCTCCCCAAATTCAATATCCTACAATCATCACAAACATTATAAGAATTTCACTACAAAAACATGATTTATAGGATGAAAATAGATGCATTCTTTCTTGAATTAATATATAAATATAGCCTACATCAGTCATACTTAACATGTTCCAATCAATTTTCAATTTTTTTTTCCAGTTTGTGTTAATCTTACAAATAAAAGTCTTCTTTGATGACTTTTATGTAATAGGCCCTTTTTCACAGTACTGGTAATTACGAGATACACCTAGAAAAACTTGCAATATTTATTCTGTACGAACAACATATGCTTATTATAGATACATTTTACAATATTTCGTCCATACACGCGAGATTTTTCAGATTCACGGATATGTATTTTCGAATTCACAGAATCTTGTTTATATGTTGTTAATTTATTGTTGATGTTTTTCTATATTTGCAAATTCAACGCGTCTTGTTTATATGTTGTTTATATGTTATTTCTTGTTTATATATTGTTTGAATGTTGTTATATATTATTGATATATTGTTTATATGTTGAAACAATATATAAACAAATATTTATTTTTATATGTTATTGATTTGTTGTTGATACCTTGTTTATATGTTGTTTTCAACATATAAACAACATATAAACAAGATATGTGTTGTTGGTTTGTTATTTATATGTTGTTTATATGTTAAAAACAATATATAAATAAATCTGTAATTTATATGTTGTTGATTTGTCATTTATATATATTATTGATATCTTGTTTATATGTTGTTTTCAACACATAAACAACATATAAACAAGATATCAATAATATATATAAACAACAAATCAACAACAAGATATCAAGCATATATAAACAACATTTAAGTTTTAAAACAAGAAACAACATATAAACAAATTTTAAACAAGTCCGAAAAATGAACAGATTTTGTACAAATTCTAAACAAGTTTTAAATAATTCCATAAAATGTAATTTATTCAATTGGTGGCATACGGGCATAATTTTGAAATTTCTGCCAAAATATTGAAAGTAGGTCTTGTGAATCCATAAATTATAAACTTAGACCGCATGTATTTGAAAATGGCTGGAAATATATACAAATTTTATAGTGCTAATTCCAAAGGTTGACATTTTTTGGGCCATCATTTTTAAAAATAACAACACATGTTTCAATTCTACACAAATATCATTTTTTATGTTTGCTTTTTAAAAATATCATATGTTTGAAACTAGATTTTAAAAATATCATATTCATTTTTATATAAATTTTAATTTTTTAATTTATTTTTTAATTTTTTTTCTCTTCAATCTTTCTCTCTCTTCCTTCTCTCTTCCTCCTCACTGATCCCGTCGGCTTCTCCTCTGTCCTTCTGACTTCCTCTCTCTCATCGCAACCCTCGGCCTCCCTCCCTCCCTCCCTTCCTCTCTCTCTCTCTCTCTCTCTCTCCGACGACCGTTGGCGTCTCTCTCTCTTTCTTCTTCCAGGACAATCAGCCTTAGATTTGGAGTTCTTCGCCGCAAATCTAGGAGTTCTTTGTTGCTATCATGTTTCGCTCGCCTTTCTTTACGCGTCTCAATCTCTGTCTCCGCTGCAATGTCTCGATCTCCGCTGCAATGTCTAGATCTCTGCCTCCCTTTCTCTTCTCGGCCTCGTCGTCCGCCAACGAGATCCGGTTGATTTTCTCTCTTCAGTCTCCCTCGCCTTGCTCCCTGGTCGATCTCTTGGTTGAGCGGAGACCAAGCGACCTGCGGTGGGTAAGGTTTCCTCAAAGTTTATTGATTTTACAGAATCAGTTTGTGAGCTATTATTATTTTTTGGTTCACAATGTTCACCATTGTGAACCATTGAAACCCATCAAAACCGCTTAAAAAATTATGTTCAAGGAAAAAATTGTTAAATATTTGATTTAGACTTTTTTAAAAATTTTCAATTGTGTGAACTATTGCGAGCTTAAAAATTGTACCCTATTGTGAGCTTCAAAATTTAGAATGTACACTATTTTGTGAACCATTATAAACGTCAAAATTTAAAAAATTATTTAGTATTAAAAAATATGAACTATGTAGTCTATTTGTGAATCGTTGTGAACTATTTAAAATGGTTCACAATAATGTACAATACAATGTAAACTATTTTTGTGAACCATTGTGAAC
>CAODLS010248132.1:0-11468 GCA_948243855.1 Flueggea neowawraea
CGCATATCATTTGTGCCTGTTTCATTGGATCTCATAGAAGATTCTACATCACTTTCCATGTTGCAGCCCCTTCCAAGTGCACAATCCTGCTGCAATTGGCAGGAATAAATTGTAGAAGGAAACAAAGATTCCTGGTTTTGATTACCACACATAGCCCTCCCAAGCATTCCAGGTGGATTCACAGGAACTCCGCCTACATTAGCAGATTCTATCTGATATTTCTCATTACTCTTATTATCAATAACCATAAATCCGTAACTTGAGGTAGCAAGTAGTGAAGGCCCTTCAGACTTCAGGATACTATTTTCAAAATGTTCCTCTGGCCTAACAACAGACTGTTTATGTTCAAGACCACATGTACGATCTGAAGTAGTCTCTCTGGATATGCATTGAGCAGATTGCTCAGAAAATAACTTATCACCATTAAAGTGAAGCCCATCATCAAAATTACGCCCATTTGTCAGATGTACTTGTTCAGACACCTTCTGTCCAGCCAGATCCTGAGGACTAATATCAGAAAACAAATCTGGAGGCGGTGGTGCACCACTCTCTAGCAACACAGCATGTAATTTCTGTGCAAACTGAGGATTCTTTGCTGCACTTATGACATACCTGGAAACATTCTTAACTTTAATCTTTTCAGCAGATGATGAATTCCCAGTGCATGATGAGCTTTCATGTAATTTATAAGATAATGGAAACAGCTTCCCAAATTCTTGCTCAAATTGGTCAGTTTGGTCTTTCTCCACAAGGTTCATGTCTTGCTCATTTGTTTTAACAACTGTAAATAATTGTTCCCCTGTTCTTGTGCCCACAACTTCAGGAGCTCTGTGCACATAGGGTGAAAGTGCTAGAGTCTCAGGTACTGCAGCTTGCACCAAAGATGAGCCTTTGGGGGGTTCTGCAGAACTCAAATAGCTCCTTCTGTCAAAGCCAGCATTTGGAAGAATGCTGCTTGGCACCTCGACAGGAATTAGTGTACCAGGAGCACCCATCAGATCAATAATGTATTCACTGCACCAGTATAACAGTAAACTCATATTAACTAAATCAAAAAGTTTACACCACTTGATCACAATTTTCTGAACCTATTCATGAAAACAGGTTTTTCAAATTGTTTAAAATTGTCATTTGACAAATGCATACACATTCTCTCCCACATTCCATTTTTTGGGGTGATAAGTTGTAACAAGATAAAACAAAATGTTCAGATTAATCACCTTTCACTTCCAATTTTAATCAAATTCACAGCTCCATCATCAGTGCCAGTATAGTAGCTTCCTTTAACCAGCATGCACGGAAGATTAATTTTATCAGCTAGCACCTAACATAGCAAATAATGAAATGATTAATTTGCACCAAAAGTTTCCTCAAAACTACACAAAATATTTCTCATTCTAGTTGTACTAGACTTATCTCATATAGATATGATTATGTGAATTACATATTGTAATCACAATGCAGTAAAAATAAAACTTGGATGTGACAGCACGTTTTAAGATTTACCAAGCACATTAATTATATTTTATAATATTTTAAGTTATGAATGCCAGATGCCAAACCTTGAAAAGCAAGGCCCTGTGCCGTGAAAGTCCAAAATCAAGACACCCAAGGGGAAGGATAATAGTGTTCAGAGCACTTCGTAATTCATAACTTCTCTTGGTCCACCTTCTTGACATCTCATCAGCATCATCAACTGGACCACCCATTCTATCAACAACTACATCAGCAATCTTCTGCACTAAATCACCTAGAGCCAAGCCATTAGAGATAATATAAGCTCTGCTCTCAAGCTCTCGCAGCTCGTGATCGATTAACCGGTTTACCAAAATCACTTCATAGTTAACAGTATCTGAAACAGTTATTGCTTGAAGATCAGCCAACAAAGGCATCTTTTCTTGGATTACAGAATTTGAGGTGATTCCATACACATCATAAAAGCCATCCATCACTTTTTCATAGTAGTTCACAACATTATAGGTCTGCAGGAAATACAAGAAAACCATCCTCAAACTTCTTCACAAATAATTTCAGATATGATTGTGGGCAAATTATATTATACCAAATAAAAGGAACCAAAAATCTTAGATAAATATTATATAGAACTCCTGCATTCTAATCTTCCAAAATTTCAATTCTAGTATACCAAAGCATCCAGTCTTCCTAGTATGCCAAAATAGCTCAACTCTCTGTTCTCTATGAGAATGATTGTCGTCACCCGCCACGAAGATGCACGTATGTTTATGGCATAAAAGTCTAAAATCTAACCCTAATAAAAACAACAGAGATACAGAAGACAAATGGAAATTATATTTATACCAAATAAAGTGCAATTCAGCATTGAACCGAGTCCCAAATTGCTTTATGCCATGATAATTCATATCTTCTCAAATAATTTATAATTCTGATGCAATGTCAACCGGACAGATTCCAGTAAAAATTAATTCAACATATGATTCAATCACGGTCTGAATTCAACTGATCCAGAAGGCGAAATGTGAATTGAAATCCGAATGCCATAAAGATCCACAATTCAAAACACAAGCAATTCAACATAATCGGTAAAACATGAAATGAACAAAAAAAGGGAAAAATAAAAATGTCGAAATTAAAAAACCAATAAGCAGTCAACACGCACTTACCCAATACCGGAACGAGAGCGACTGAACGAGTGCGTCGGAAACAGGAGCCACGGAGGAGCAGCCTCCGAGGCTAATCTTCTTAGCAGCGTCGATCTGAGCTGACTCGGGATCCTCACGCGAGTCTGGATCGGACGCGCTCATAGCCAAAGCCAACTGGACCTGGAACTCCTCTTCCAAGAAATTAAAATCCACTCCGCCACTTGTCACATTCCCAGCCGTCCGATCCCCCGCTCCCGATTCAACTGCCCCGGTTCTCCCATCGATCGATACCGAAGACGGACTCGGGTCCGAGACGGATGGGGTCTCTGGTATTCTGTGGTGGTGGTCGTTAATTCCACCGCCGCCGATGTGGAGTTTCCGGAGTAGATGCTTCATCTTCGACATGGATCATTAACAATTGCGTCCTTTCGTTGGTTTACCGGTGCTGTTGTAAAGAGCGCACAATAGCAGGGGGAAGATTCGCTTAACCTGCGCACCCTTGTTCGTGAAGCTGTAACAAGAACGCTACTAGTAGGAGTAGTAGAAGTATTACAACTCAAGAAGACTCTCTCTCTCTATCTCTCCCTCTGCCTCTCGCTCTCAAATTAACCGCTTAAGCATTTCGGTGGTATTATAATGAGATTTTAAAAAGAATATTCATTAAATATTTAAGTAATTTAATTTTAACTAAAATTAATTAATATGATGGAGTAATTATTTAATTATAATTTTAAAAATTATTTAATTTAAAAATTATTATTTAATTTAATTATTAATTATTTAATTTTATAATAAATTAAATAATTATAATTGTTATTTAATTATTATTTAAATTATTTAATTTAAACTTCATTCTTTTTTTTTGTGCTTCTTTTTTTTATATTTTATTATAATTTGTTTAGTGTTGATGGAGCCCACAATGGTGTTATGCTACGCATCCACATTGTGTCGGTAATATTGGTCGTAGGGTTGATCTTACTCTTTAGATTTATACGATTTGGGGGGGGGGGGGGGGATGATGATTTGTCCGTTATAGTTTTTGTATGAACAACTTTTCTAATGCATGGTTTTATTGTCTAATCACGTGTCAATTTCAAAATATGGGAAAGATAAAAGTAGATATCATTGAGTACATTGGTTTTCTTGCATCTATGAATGCCAAATAAGCTAGATAGGCCGGTTGCATGAAAGATTTTATTGCCAAATCCTCAATTGTGTTGAATTATAAATTGTTGGTACCTAAATGACATTTAATTAAAGTTTGATTAGTCATTCAAGCAAGATATTAATGACGGTTTAGATAATTAATATCATGCAATTGATTTCACTTCCCAAGGAGACCGATTTCATTTGATAGGTTGATCTTAATAAAGAATTGGTCGTTTTGGGTTTGCATTGCGATGATCAAGTTTAAGGTAACAACATTTCAAATTATTGGTTTTAGTGATTTTCAAGAAGTTTGAGAAAAGAAGTAGAGGTTGGAGAGAAAGATGAAAAAGGAAACAAAATGTAAAAAAATTGTCATTTATATTTAAAATTGTTATAATTGAATGTAATGTGTTATGATAAATAACAATACTGTAGAAATTTGATATGATGATGATATGGTTATCGATGGCTTGACGACGGAGGAAGTATTATACCTTCATGTGAGGGGGAATGAGAGAAGGAAGTAAAAAGTATAGGAAAGATAAAGACGTGATGATGCTTAAAGAGAAAGTAGGATAACAAAAAACGAAAAGGAGAGAGAAAGAAAGGGAGAAATGGAGGACAAGGGAGCCAGGGGAGAGGAAGGATAAAAAGAAAGGACTAAAGAAAAATCAATAGTTCAATTTGAGAAAATTATAAGTTTGTGATAGACTTCTAATTTTAAGTTTTTTTTTATTTTCATTTTTTGAAGAGTATTTAATATTTAGAAAATTAAAGGTTTCTCCTTTTTAACTAATATTTTTTTATATTTGTATCTTTGTTTTTTACAAGTAAAATTCGTTGAAAGAATAATATGTTAACAATTGAATGAAAGTATTTAGGCAGTCCATAAGTGTTTTTAATATTTATAAGCCATTTAAATGAAAGTTGCATGAGCAACCTGCTATTTTAGATAATTGTGTCAAAAATAAAAAAAAATTCAATTATATCTTAAAAATATAATTGAATTGAGTCGATTTACAAAACAATAAAAATTCTTCGTGTCATATGCAATTAAAGATTTGACCTCAAAAACATTTCTATTTTTTAGTTTCTTTTAAATAAAAACGACCACTCCATCCTTAAGACTAAATCAACTAAGTTGACCTAGACTAGAGGTGGCACCAATCTCTAATACCCCACCTAGGATGAAACTTCAAGAAATTGGCGGGTTGGCAGATATATTATTGCTAGAAGCTCATAAGTTACTGATATGTGTGTTCTTATGGTGTTTTTAAATATGTTTTTAGGTTAATCATTGTGTTGAGGAGTTATTTTTTTTAAAAAATATTATAATGGTTTAATATTAGTTGTAAGTGTTTTGGGCATTACTCTATGTTTTATAGTGATTTATTGTAACACATTTTAAAAAAATAATGTGGTCAAGTCTAATTAGGGATCAAGTTGTGAATTTATTAAAATAAAGATTGATCTGTATATTATAAAAGATTACAGGGACCAAGCTGGCATGTTTGGCACCCATAATTTAAAATAGTACATTCTCTCTCCTGTACTATTTTGTAACCCGACGGCCGACACCACCACCACCCTTATTCCTCCATTTTGGTCCTCTTTCACTCTCTTCCTCTTTTCTCTATTTGTTTTTGGTATTATTTTTCATTCCTTTCACAATTCTCACTCTTTAAACAACCTACCCACACCAAAAAACTTGTATGCATTGTTGTTTTGAAGCATAAAAGAAAAGATTTGGAGTTGGGTCTCAAGATTTTCGAATTTAATTGATAAGATTTTTAATATAAATTGTTTAATTTGAAGTTTTCACTTGAAAAATTAAGTTAATAAAGTGTTATTTTGTTATGGTTTTTGATTTGGTAGATGAATTTTGGATTTTTAGTTGTTAGGCTTAGGGTTTGTATTAAAAAATTTCTTAAGTGTTAGAGTTGGTATGTACTCTGTTATGTTATTGGAATTATGTTGATCAATTAAATTAGGACAGAATTTTTTAAAAAAAAAGAGAATTATTGGGTTTCATTATGTGCATGCAATTGTTGGTCCATAACCATTAGAGATTAGTATGAGTGATATCTTTGGAATTTTTGTAAATAAGGTTTATAGATATAATATGCAATGATTGAATTAATTAATTAGAGCATACAGAATATAACTTTGATACTAGATTCAAGAACCCAAAAGAAAAAGTATTGGAATTGATGGAAGTTTGAGATTTTGATATATTTATTATTTGGGAGAATTGAAGTAATAAAATAGTCATGGAGGAGGATTGTTTTTTGCGGAAATTGATGGATTCGAAATTTGTTATCAATGACAGGATCATAAAAATTAGAATGGATGTTGCCTAGTTAGGCATTCTTTGGGGAAGGGAATACATGCATTATATTTCTATGTGGATTGATTTTGACTTGAACATATAATTTGCTGTATTAGATTTCGAAGAGTGCATTGAGTCCGACCGTAGTTAACTTGGGATGCTTGGAATATTAGTAACTTGTATACATGTTTGTTTGTTTCTTTGCTTTTCTTTTTGTTAACCTTTTTAAGATGATTTAAGTATGGACTTGAAATTTATGAGTATTTCAATTTTGGCAAATAATTTGGTTTTCGAGTATTAGTTTTAGTTTATAAGGAATTTTTTTCTTTACTAAGAAGGTTTTCAAATGAAAAAAAGTACTAATAACTTACGATGATTTGGAATTTGGTTTTCAAATAACAAAACATTTGTGTTTTTACCCTATATATATATACGGATCATATTTATGATTTCGCTTCGATATTCACTTCGGCCAGCATGAGAGATGTATGTTGGATTGCTCCACTAACAGGAGAGGTGATTGCTAGAAAGCTACACTAATGAGAGAGGTGTTGATAGCACCGTTTCGATAAATTTATATGATTCACATTTGGCTCCTATGTATGAAAAATTATGCATGTGTAAATTCTAATATATTAATTTGAGAAAATGTTTTCGTATTTTTGGTTAAACAAATTTATGGTTTTAGAATTCATTATATTTCTCTATGGTGAATTCAATATTAAGCAAATGATTATGCTTTCGATTCAAAGAAATTCATTTGTAAGATTATAATTTTTTTGTTGTTTATTTTTTGTTTCTATAAAATATAATTGTTAAAAATTTATGGTTTTCGGTTGAAAAGAAGTTAGTAGTCATTTTCGTATTTAAGAGAGTTTTCTTTAAAACTAAATTAGTTTTCGATATAAAATGATATATGCCTAATATCTTTTTATGTATGCTTGTTACCCCATCCCCTTTTCAGATTTGCAGATTAGTTTTTCTTTTTTGAACTGGAATAATTGCATTAAGCAAAATCGGCAGAATACAAAGCACAAGTAAGGTGATAATCTAAAGGCCCACCCCAGACGTAATAATCTAGCAACTAGGCAGCAAGCCTAGCAAGATTATGGGCAAGCACATTAGAAGATCTATGGTTTTAAACAACATTAACAGAATTTAGATTAAAAACATTTTGCAATATGAAATTATGGCTCCAAAATAAGAATAATCTTCCTCCAGGTTGTTAATAGGGTTAACCGCCAAGAGAGCATCTGAAGCCACCTCAATGTCCGCCAATGCCAACTCCTTCATACAACTCAGGACTTCCCGAATGCAGAGAGCTTCAACAATTTTTGGTTCCACATAGAATGGAAGGCACCACCTAGTAAGAACAACAACAACCACTCCACTCCCTGTGCATTACGACAAACACCACACATAATGGTCATTTTTGCATCAAGCATGCATGAAAATCCATATTAGTAGAGACAAAACATTCAAGGAACATTAGTAGAGACAAAACCACATTTAACGCCCTCCCATTCATCCTTTTTCAATCGAGTTATCTTGATTACAACATCCGCCCTCTTAAACCTAGACCTCCAAACTGCATCATTTTTATTTCTCCAAATTGACCAACACGACCAACAGGATCACTCCAACTCCAAATTGGTAAACCTTCTAGCAATAAGCTTGAACCATTACGTGAATGAATCACCAGAAAGATCAACAATACCCAAACCTGACAGTAACCACACCAACCTAGCAAAAGAGCAATCTCGGAAACAATGCACAATTGATTCAAAACATAGCCCACATACATCACAAACCGCACACACATCTACTAACTTATTCATAAGGCATACCTTAACAGGGAGAGCATCAAATGAGATGCTTCACATTACCAGGCAAGTTCAGCTTCCAAAATCGCTTCCACAATTTCTGGTCATCGCCATCATTACTGTGAAACTCGCCAATAAGAAGCTTGTAGGCTGACTTCACCGTGTAGTGACCTTTCTCATCTGCTTTCCAAAACATTTCATCAGTTGGCCTACTAAAACAGAGAGGTAATTGAAGAATCAAACGGCAATCCCTCTCATTAAACAATTCATTCACCTTATCAACATGCCAGCTACCATCACATATCAGAGTTGCAACATGGGCATTCTTCACTTGATTATCCAACACCGAAACAACAAGCGGGTTAGACTAATCACCTAGCCATGCATCCCTACCAATCACAATCGACTCACCGTTCCCGACCCTCCACCTGCACCCATTTCTTAATAAGATTCTGAGTTTCCATTAAACCCCTCCAAATAAAACTTGGTCTCTGTTCCAATTTGGCCTTAAGGAAATTAGTTTCAGGAAATTATTTGGATTTCATAATCCTGGACACTAATGCGTTCGGATTAGTTACCAATCTCCATGCAATCTTCCCAATATACGCCAAGTTTAATTCCCTGAACCTTTTAAAACCCAAGCCACCGTGTGATTTAGGAACACAAAGCCGACTCCAATTCATCCATCTAATTCCCCGGCTTCCAATAGACTCTCACCAAAAACCATTTAACTTAGAATAGCAAACCCCACACTCCTAATAAGTACTTCTTTACTTGCCTTAGAAAACCATTTAGTGTTCCAACCATTCACTGCTTTCCACATTTTGTCTCTGACATACGAAAATACCTCACATTTGTTCCTCCCAACTTCAGCGGGCAGCCCCAAATATTTGTCAAAATGTTCCGCTTCCTTAACCCCGAGAATACCCAGAACTTCCTCCCTCAGGACATATCTACAGTTCCTGCTGAATTTTGCCACCAAATTATTCAGATTAATAAATTGGCTAGATGCCTTCTTATACATTTTTAGAACTTCTCTAATCACCTCTGCCTCATTTCTTATGGCCTTATGTATGCTAAATTTTCGTGATAAATCAATCAAGAATTCATACATTTGTGTCATACAAATGATTTTTTATGATGAATCTAATATAATGTTTGTGATCTTTGTAGGAAGAGAGAAATGTGGAGAAAATGAGTTGGAAATGATGGAGAAATGATGCAAAGTAAAAAGGCTTCGAACCGACTCATGATTGGATGAAGAAATTGAAGAAAAAGTGCATAAAAGAGGTTTGTTCGTGTAATTAGAGGTTTGGCTGTGTAATTAAAGGTTTGCACGTGTAATTGCAGTTTCAAGCCAAAATTTGGACAAAAAAGTGTCACGGTCATGGCACTCATTTGTCATGGCCGTAACACTCTGAAAATGAGGAGAGAGAAGTGTGATGGAAGATGCCAAACTTGTAGAGACCAAGACACATGCAAGGGGCACTTTTGACACAATTTTATGTAGGATTTTGTGACTTGTAATGGGCTATAACTACTCCTCTTATTTTCCCTTTTTGGAGGATTATCTACATTCTCTACATCATAAAAAACATTCTCTTTTGAGATTTTAATTAGGGCTTGAAGGTTAAAGGAATTCTCTCAAAGTGACATTGAAGAGGAGTCCTTGGCTTCCATCCTTCCTCTATCTCTTCACCCTTTTAGCTTGGTTACCATGTTTTATGTTCATTTCTATTGTTGCCTTTCATTTATGCCAATCATGGTAGCTTAGATTTGTTGTTAGGGCTTAGAGATGTAAACTATTGATGAATATTTGCTATGATAATGAATGGGCATTAAGTTTTATGTTCAATATTTGTTTGATTAATGGTTCTTGTGATTTATGATCTTAATTTGAATTATTACCCTTCGATTTGATTTAATGGTTTATTTTGATTGATTATTGTTGAGCTTGATCACATTGATGATAGTTTTGATAAACCTAGTTGATGGATCGAGAGATGAATGTTAGGTGAGGTCTACAAGCATTAAACTTATGTAGTTTAGGATAGAGATATTGCTATGCTCATAAGGTGTTCGATGAAATTCTTCAATTGGTTAAATAGTCTAGTTTAGTTAGTTGAGACTGAGAAAACCCTTCTAATAAATATAGACATAGCTTAAATGACATTGAGATAGGCTTTAAGTGAGCTTTGTGAGAGAATACTCAGTCCCAAAATCCCATTCATTAATCTAGCAAATAAGAGTCTTTAATTGAAATCTCGAAAGTCCTAACACTTTATTAATTGATTGTTTATTCTCTTTGTCAATTGCTTGCTTTATTAATCTTGTCTTTTAATCAAAAACTTCAAAATCAATCATGTTTTTATTGCTTTTGTTATACGAATTGGTCACCATTAGTACTAGTTCTCTTGGGTTTGATATCCCTTTGAATACTCCTAAGTAAAACATCGATTCTTGTGCACTTGTAAGAACCCGGTCAAGTTTTTGGCGCCGTTGCCGGGAAACGTTGCTACTAATTGTGATCTTTTATTTTATTTTCTTTGTGTTAATTGTCTATTTTTCTTTGCACTTATAGGTATTTATGCTTTTGAGATGCACTATGAGCTTTCAAAATCAAGAGGTTATCCCTTTGATTTTGGAGATAGAAAGGGTTTTGAGGGCAAACCGAGGTAACCAAAGAAGGGCAAGGAATGAAGGGATGGTTAGACCCCAAGTTGAGGTTGACAATGGTAGAGTTAGGCAAGCTCAATAATGTAATGGGAACCAATTGCCAGGTCATATGAACATGAGATAGATATTGTTGGATTGAGCTGTAATCAATCTCTGATAGTGAAAAGCCTAAGTGAGACTTAGGTAGTGGACGTAGGCATGGTTGACCGAACCACTATAAAAATCTTGGTGTTGTAACGTACGTTGTTGCTTTGCAAAGCCTTGTTTCACAACTCTAAGCCTTCCAACGTGTTCCACTTCAAGTCAAACATTTTGCTCTTCATCAAAACCTTTTGCTCATCATCAAAACACATAAGGAACTTATTGTTGATCACCCATGATCCAATAATCTCTCCCTTTTTGATGATGAGAAAACTTTGAAGGATTGATGGCTACATCAATGGCAACAATTGATCAAGGATTCAATCATTGTCATTTGATTGGTATTATGCAAGTGTGAATGCAAAATTTTTTTTATCCCTATTCAATTAAGTATATAACACTCTCCCCCTTTTTGTCATTAATAAAAAAGATTAAGCAATTAAGCAAATTATAAACATTTTCACTCCCCCTTTCAAAAGCAATTTGTGCATATATAAAAAAATAGTCTCTCCCCCTATTTATTTCAAAACAATGCACATATGTAAATCAACACAATCAAATAATTCATGCAAATAACAATAATCAAATAAGAAATAAAAATTGCATGAAATATAAAAGAATGAGAATTTAAGAAATACCTAGTATGCCGAAAGACATACATTGGCCAATGGATCTCCATCATCACTTGAAGAAGAACTATAGCCTTTTCTTTTCTTTTTCTTATTCCGA
>CAODLS010248381.1:0-14972 GCA_948243855.1 Flueggea neowawraea
TCTACTTTTAGTTCGGTTCCAACATGTGAATAACCCATGTTGTCGTTGAATCCTTCCACCATTGGCAATGCAGGGACTCGAGTAATTACATCTTGGTTGTTCACAATTCGTAAGACCTTGACATTTTCGGAGTTAATAAGGTTGGAGAACCCTTTGTTACCCACCCGTGGTCCACCAAAAGAGAAAACCGAGATGGGTGGAACTTGGTTCGAGCATTTGCTCAAGTCATGGCCTACTAATAGAGCCAAGGCCGCCCCGAGACTGTGACCAGTGATCGATACGCTCAGGGTCTCACCTTTGTATTGTTCCATGAGTCTCTTGACCTCTTGAACCACTGACTCGGCTAGGCTGTCCACATGGGCTCCTTTGGTTTTGTACAAACTCAAGAACCCACAACCCACTTTGGGTTGGCACTGGTTTGGTTCCTGCGGTTCGGGTGTCTCCCCATCCACGTCTACCAATTGGGCTCTCACATTCTCCGCCCATTCAAGACACGTGGAAGTTCCACGTAACGCGATGACAATTTCTCTCCTTCCCATCCGTTGGATCTCCCTCTTGTCATCACAAACCGCTACGTAACCGATCCAACTCGACCGTTGGGTCATCCACCCAAGATCCGGAGCCACGTCATCGACCCATTTAGGCAAGCCGACGGATGACGTGGCATAAAGACTTTTCGTCACTTTATAATTCCTATCAGGCAACGCCACGTGTTGAGGTAGAGGAGCCTCAGTTGCTGACATGGCAGGGTTAGAATGAAAAGCATGATAAGCGGCTTGAATAAATTCGCCATATCTGACCACTTCTCGCCGGAGATTCTCGTCGAGCGGGTCAAGGAGACCCGCCCAGTCATTTGACCCATGATATTCCCGCCACCGGGAACCCAAATGATTCCTCGGAGAATATTCCGTCTTAATAGACAACAACCTCTGAAGCCGATTAAAATGCCGAGGAGACATTTCCTCAGCGGCTTTCATTTCCGGCCAAACCCGAACCATATTGAGCGCTTCTAACATGCCCTTACTGCGATTCGCCAACGACCCATTATTGGAAACCCTCTTAATGGGCTCCTGAGGGGTGGAATTTAGCTCCGGGACATTTTTTCCGAGCAATTTGTCGAGATTGGCAATGGTGTGTTTGGTGAATTCGAGGGAGTCGGAGTTGGTTCTTGGAACAGTGGGGTTTAGAGGGGATTGTTGGCGGCAGTTGAAGCTGCTGCGTCGGTTTTGGAAGAGGTGGAGGTTTTGAGCAGGAAGTGTCGCTCCGATCTGCATCGATTTATTCAGAAACAGAGAACAAATCAAATTTGCGGTTTTTTTTTGTTTTGTTTTGTTAGAGCTTGGAGGTCTCCAGTTGATAAGCGATTTTTAAGTTGAAACCAAGTGAGATCTGTTACAGGAACGTGGGTTTAAATAGAGGTAAGTGAGGGAGACCTCGTTTATAAATACCCTCATCGTTTGCTTTATTTACGGTGGCTGACACTGGGGTTTGGTATGTATAAGAGTTTGTTTGGAGGGGTATAGTGGGAAAAGAATAGTGATTACATTAATGGTTGCACCGCGTAAATGTCCTCTGTGTGAATTGGCAATCCTTTTCAAGTCTCTTTTATTTTAAGAAAAAAATCAACTGCCATTAATTGAAAAATATATCAACCATGTTCTTGTTAGTTTGTTAGATTGTTTTCAATAATTTTTATGTGAAATTTTAATATAAATTATAATAAAAATAAAAATAATAATCAATACTGATTTGGGAATTTGTTTAATTTTTTCATAAAATAAATATTGTTTTTTTTCTTTTTTATAATGATTTAATTTGATTTTCTTGGAGTGCACGGAAATGTATTTGTACAACTTTAATTAAGTGATATATAACAAGTTAGTTTTTATCTTAAAATGAAAAATCATATTTTTAAATGTCATTTGAAAATTTGAAAATATATTTTTTTCTCATTTTTAAGTAACATAGAATCATCCTTAAAATTTTAGAATATTGTTTTGCTTGTACTTAAGCAAACATATATACTTAAATTTTTGCTGAAGTAATGATGATGAGTATCTTATGTGAAGAGGCCTGTCAAATGACACAAATTAAAACAATAATAATAAACTAAGCATATGTGAATTGATGAATTTGTCCTATAAAATTGTCAACAGAAAAATTAACTATTTGCAAAATATTACCTGACATTATGATACCTGACACTGTCTGTGAAAACTCGAATAAAAAATCGTCGAGTTAAAACTGTGTTTTCAAATTTTTTAGACCCGATCGGAGGGCTATTGTATGTGATGCTCTGATGGGTATTACAATATTATTCAACACTATAATACCTTTATTGTAAGAAACATAAAACATATATTTGTATGAGCAATTTAAAATAAAAATAATCATATACAATAATATGTTCTTTAAAATTATTTTTTGTCTTAAATATAGTTAAGCAGACAATATAATTTGTATCTAAGAATCATTCTCTGGCGGTTAAAGTTGGAGAAATATTATATTTAATTATTGGGTTTCAACCGTCAAACATCTTTATTAAGAGTATATAATTATTTTTAATTACTTATGTTTGGGCAACAAATAATGTGACTCATAATTCAGAAATTTAAACTAAAGGGCAAGGCGCCATTATACTTTCTTGGCCGCAACAGATTAGTTGACCAAAACTCTTAAAAGCTCCCATGGACTTTTCATATAGAATTGACCAAACAATGACCAGTTTACATACGTATAATTATATTTGTATAGTACAAATATTAATTTAATGCGTTACAATAACTAATAACTACGTTTACAATGACACTTGGTGAAACACGACATGTCTGGAAAATAATGGGTCACACTATTTGATGTGATAATTTCCGTATTTATCTCCTCAAACAATCTTCTTAAATCACGAATAAAAATAAATTAATATTTAATTTCCTGTTTTGTTTTTGGTTTTACTTTGAATAATATTGATTATATAATTTTTGAAGTGTCACCTCTAAAGTTCCTAGTCAGCTATATACATTATTGGGTAAAACCATTTTTATTGGACAAAGCAGAATAATACCATTATTCCACTAGCGTAGGGACGGGAATTATTGAAACGATAATGTTGAAACAGCCTTTGGGATTGGGAAGGAAGGGAAAAAAGTAAATGAATTAAGAAAACAGTCCTAATATATCGAAGTGTTCAATCTCTTAGAACGGATATCTCTTAAGTACTTATGTCTACTTATGGGGAGTTCGAACTCGAATTAGATTGATATCCAATTGTATTAACTATTAAGTGAGTTTTAATTAATCCATTGTTATTTAGGTTTAAAGATGGTCTCTTAAATAGTTTAAGAAAGTTTAACTCTTAGTCAGTATGTCAGACTGACTCAAAACCTTAATAAAAAATATTCTACAAAAAAAATGAAAAACCACTCTTTCCTCCTTGGTGTGTTTGTGGTCGGCCTCTAGTGGTTAGTAGTAGAAGATTTCGCTCTTCATTGCACACTCAATCCTTCCTGCAAAAAGATCATTGTAGTGACTCTTAAGTTGCAGATACATGTCACGTTCTCGTTGTTCCAACAAACGTGGTTCATGACGATTAGTAAAGGGTTGTTCTTTTGTATTCAGTTAAATTCTTTTGTTGTGCATTTCAAATTTCTCTGTTTAATTATTTGTTAATTATATTAGTTATTCTTGATTAGGTACTCTCAATATTTAAAAAATTCAAATATTTAAAATATTACTAAAAAAAGCGTAAAACTTAAGATATTTTATATTACACCAAAATAGATTTTAACAATTTTTTTTTAAAAAAAAACATATCAATGAATTATGTCATTTCACAATCGGTTCTGATATTTCATTGAATTATTCAACTCCCTGATCATGGGAAGACCCAAAACTTACGATGAAATTCAAAGCAACTGATCGAAAAAATGGTAGTTATAAATACAATCAGAATTAATACGTAAACATGCATGTCAGAAATAGAACGTCAATGTGGCGGTGTCAAAAGGAGGATAACTTGAGGAATTAGGGCATTGATTTCAAAAGGTCGTCTAATTAGGCAGAGAGCTATGAAATGTTAGATATAGTAAAAGATTAATTAATAATTAAAGTCTGCAAAAGCAAACTAAAGTAGAGTTTTGAATATTGAATGGGTTTTCTCTAACATTTATTCAGTCTAGTCAAACGGCTGTCTTAGGCGCTATCCAAACATTTTATGTCTGCTCACCATGAAACATTTACTAATTCAAGTGCTTTAATTCTGTCCCAAAATCATGGTAAGAAAGCCGTCAAAGAAAAAAATCATGAGTATATTCTCCGCCAATGAGCATGTAGCTTAATAGTGGTAAAGTTAACTCCAACATTAAATTATCGTGGATTCAATTTTCACCGAGAGTAAACAAAAGAAAAATATGTTCTCTTACATAATCTTATTTTTTGTTTTGTATATTCTTTTTAAAAATATGAATAATTTTTCTCTTCTTTCACTTTATAATTTATGAGCGACTCGAATATCTTTTTATGTATACTCTATTCATCCATAAAAAAGACAAGTTTATCAGCCTTGTGTTGTGGTATTGTACTATCTCTATTTAAATACATAATAAATACATCTAACTAACTTTGTTAATCTATATACTATCTTCGTCCTACAAAAATAGGTCAAAATTTATTTTTTATACAAATTAAAAAAGTCAGTTGAGTTATTAATTTTGTTAGAGATTTTTAAAAAATATCCTTATAACTATTCAATAATAATTAACAATACAATTTACTATAAATTTAAGTAGGGATAATATAGTAAAATATAATATAACTACTAGTATTAATAAGAAAATAAGCCTATATATTGGAACAAATAAAAATAAAAAAGTGACCTATTTTTATGAGATGGAAAAAGTATAAAAAATAAATTAAATAAACCTATTTTCGTGAGATGGAGAGAGTAATATAATTTGCGTAATTTATGAATTGACTTTTTTTTTTCTGTTTTGTGAAAACTAGGATTAATGGACTTATGTATGGTAACTAATGTATCGGTTGAAGTAAAAAAATAAAGCTAGTGGATATAGTGGTTGAGAGGCCTTGCGTGGATGTGGTCGGGGTGAAGCGTCATAGTCACCAAATGAAGGAGCTTACGCAGGGGTTTCTTTAGATTACGTCTTGTGACTGTTCTTGGAAAATCTCAATTTTAGTCTTACATTATATGCTATTGGTTTCCACGATATTTATATTTCTAAACTAACTTTTTCTTCAGCAAATACTCTTCCATCGAAGAACAATTAATTTTTAAGTATATATTTTCTTTGATTTAGGTGTAAGTGGCAGATTGTAAACTTTTTCTTTTTTCTTTTTTAATTTGATTTTTTTATAAGTAATTTGTACCTTTGACATTATCAATTCAATATTTTGGCATGAAAAATTTTCGACACGATTTGTGTTTACGTACCTAAAGCAATCTATCAATTTTAATCAATATCTAAAAACCCAATTCAATTCGCTTTGACAAGAGCAAAAAAATGACTTATCAAAAAAACAAATTAATGTTATATTATATTGACCTCTTCCATATTAATTCAATTTGTTTTGCTTTGATTTTTTCCATTTCAACTGAACAATCAATAAAATTATTCACCAAAAGTTACGAAAAAAATGGGAATGATTACATATTATAATAAATAATGTACTCTATTTGTCAAACGTAGATCACGATGAAATTAAATGACTAATCACCTAATTAGAGATTTTTTAATAAGTAGAAAACCTAATTAGAGAATTTGGTAAACCCCAAATTGGGTCACAAACCGGCCACATAATTATTAGTGCATGAAAGTTGTGTCAAATGACATTGGTCATTCGAGAACCGATAGATAAATTATTATAAATTAAATTTATGGATATTTCAAGCGTTAATTATTTCATTCCCACTCACTATTTTACCCAATCGGATTGCTCCGGCCAAATCAGTCTCTCAATGGGCTAGATAATCAATAACATTATTGTTCACTATAATTTTACTTAAAACAAATTTCAACTTACCGACAAACAAAATTAAAAAGAGCAAATTGTTCTAAACACAAACTTTTGAAAAATTGATAGTATTCCTTCCACAATGGAATGATAGACTTGTTTTTCTTTTTGTCCCTTCTAAATTATAGATTTGTTTTCATTATTTGGAGAGTGACTATTTTTGTTAGAACGGCTAAAATATCAATGTACTATATTCATCTTATTTATACAATTATCATTAAATTCTGTTAATCAAATTAAGAACATTTAAAATACTTAAGTTTTTTCAAGGGTACTTCTATTTCAGAGAAAAATTCAATTTTTTTATTTGTGTTAAAAAATGAACAAGTTTATGAGAGTAATTAAAACGTAATTACTACTGAAATATTTTTATATAGAAGGGGACGCAATTTTCTTCCGTTGCTCAATCACATTACTCTCCTTAATTATTTCACCAATAACACTGAATTTTTTTATGGGTAGGCACACAAATTTCAATTTTGGCAGAAATCATCACATAAAGTTGGAATTTCTCCACTTCTAAGCATCATTTCAACAAATTAATTAAAAAAGTTCAACTAGAATAAAAACAATTAAGGCATGTTTAATTTTAATTTTTTTTACATGATATGCATAGTTGCATAGTTTCATTACAACATTTAAAACACATGATCCTTTTTTTTTTTAATTTTTTCGATGTCCGACCACATATCCATGTATCCAAAAGAGTTACGACAATATCACCAGCTTTTTACGAATAAAGTTGTAAATTATTGGAGGTAGAAGAACGATCAGCATGCTTATCTTTAGTAGTGAGGAAAAGTAATGGCATTGATTTGAAGCTCCCATTTCGTGATTTCATTAGTCATTTTCTTCCCCCACCAAGAAGGAGACAACCTAACTTTGCAACATCATACATAAAAAGTTTCATTCTTTTTCAAAATGTCAACTATATACATGTTCAAAGAAAAGAAAAATAAAGTTGAAAGATTTGTATTAGGATTAGTTAAACTCTAGCCAGTCGATTTTTTTACAAGTTTTGTGGTTTTGTATTCAACATTTGTATATGATGCTTAGGATTTTTTTTGCTCGAAATGCTTATATAGGACCTATTTGTTTAGATAAACATACGACATAAGCTTCCTATATACCATTATTCTAATTTAGTGTTTAATTTAGTTTATATCTTATATTTTATCTATAAAATCTCTCTTTTTACTAACAAATTGATTGGACAAATATGGTCTATACATGACGGGTTGACTGGTTCAAGCTAAGTTCGATCAAGATTTGATTGTCTTATTCATAAACAGAACTCAATTATGTCAAGCCTTAGTTGAGTAAGTATCAAAGTTGTACTCTATATAAGTGTGTAGAAAAGTCTACACGTGTCAACTATAAATAGACACATAACTCTAATTATTGTTTAAACCTCCATCCACCACACACACAAAAATGTCTTCTCCCAAGAGACAGAGTGAGGTTGTCGGCCTCCATGTGAAAGAAGGAGGAGTTCGTCTTTTTCGTTCGCTCGTGATCCCTGCATTTGTGTGGATTTTTATATGGCACATAGAAGGTGAAATTAGCCCATGTCATTTCTATCGTTAATCAATAAAAGTGATTTGTATGCGAGACTAACATACAATTACATCCGCTTATGCTCATGATTTCTGTTGCACACATCGAGGTGAGTAACTCGAACCACTTGTTGATTTTTGATTCATTCAATTATTGTTTTATTGCATGTGACACCGACAAAGCTCTTAATGTCAATATTTAAATTTAATTTATTATTTTTGTACCAAAAAATAGTTTATTATTTATATTTTTTTCCTTAACTTGAACTGCATTGATTTGTTCACTGTAAGCAAACTGAGTTGTATATTTTATAGGTGAATGATCAATATGTATTATTTTCTTTTTATATACATTTGAGTCTTCAATAATTTTTTTATAATCATCTCCAAGATATGGATGTTAATTATTTAAAAGAAAAAAATTATCATTTTTTTATATTTTAATTATATATTAGAATTTATATATAGGTATAGGCATAAAAATAAATAAAAATAATTAATTTATCTTGTGCAAAAACATTTTAAATTAACTTTTTCTCTTGTACTATAAGCCACTCTTTAGCGGCTTCTTTCATTAATAAATACTTTCTTTATCAAAAGAAGAATTATTTTATCTTTTAGGTACCCTAGATTAATGTTGGTTGGTTAATTAAGAAACCTCCGACCATTGTCATGGTACCCTAAGTATGTAGCTTAGTTTATCCAGTTCCATCTCCTTAATCCGTGGCTTTTAAGTAATCCATCCAAAAACCAACATTCCTCGGATCAAGTGAATGAGGGTTCAAATTCCTTAAATAGCCACTTAGGTTTAAATCTTCACGTAACTTCATGTAACTTGCAGTGTTGTGCGCAAAGTGTATTACGTTGGAAGATCACTCCTACTTATGCACCTCTGCAGTGTCTAAAAAAAAATTGTACCGCTCATTCCAATATTTTTATTAATTCATCAAAGAGAAAAAGAAAAGGTAAAGGCATTTTGACATGTGTGTGAGAAATTAAGTAATTTGAAACATTTGATACACCACCATAATACTAGCAAGTGTTTTTCACCACCCCATCAATGATATCTTCTATAGTGGCAGTGATTGTGCCCTGATTGTGTGTCAATAACTCTCACGTCTTAATATTATTTAATGCATAATTTTGGAATCAAATATTCATAAATAGCGTTTGAATAAATCCCATATAATCCATAGTCTAATAATAAATTAATCCTCGATTGCGGCTATTAATTTTTTGTTGAGTGCTGAAAACGTGTGACACGACGAGGACGAACATATTATAGCATTACTTTCAGATCGGTATCGTTTGCTTTCAGAGACTTACCAAAAAAGATTAATTAACAAAGGACTTGATTAGTATAATGTAAGTACAATGTGACACATGTTAGCCATTAATGTATGTAGAGTAGATCAACTTACTCTTAAAGTTTTTTGAACTTATGTGGCAAACTTACACTTGGTTGGGAGTAAGTACATCATCCTTTCCTCTATATTTATTGACTCGATTAATTTTTTGTTTCTTTCTTTTAATGTTTTGCTTTGAATTTTATGAAAGTATTTGTCACGACTTGTTTCCGGAATTATGATCAGCGTACGAAGCGAACCGTCTATAAAAGCTCGATCCATCTCGTACAAGCCTTAAAGATCAGATTACTACCCAAAACATTTAATAACATTTGTAATTCAAAACATATTGAATATAAAACAGATTTATATAAAATCAGCATAATATTTATATACAGACTATATACCCAAAATAAGGTTTAAGAGTAAACCAAATTAAATACATCAAAATTCAAATGGCAACTCAGTAACCCAATAGCATCTCGGTGCAAAACTCTAATACTCAAAACATAGAGCCCAGACAAAAGGACATCACTAACCAAAGGACACCTCATTGGTAAGCAAGATGAGGATTAGTTGTCAAAGCCAAAATCCGTGTACCTAAAAAATGGAATCATCCACAGACAGAAATAAAACGGGGGTCAAACCCAGTGAGAAATAACACTCCAAAAATCCTCATACGTGCCTCACAAAGACTGTTTTGAAAACAGTTTGCAAATACATCATGCAATAGCAATATATACATAATTATATACGCTATATAGGTATAACCTTTCGAAAATCATTTCGAAATCATTCGCAAACAATAAAATCATCTTAGATTTCAAATCAGATTTGCATATTCAAAACATATACAAACGATACAGGACTAAGCAAGCGTGATATAGACTCTGGCATATATCACGAGATGTGTGGACCAACCATAAATCATGATGAGGACCCGCCTCTATCAATATCAAATCATGTGCCTGATCATGGCAATATGGCCACCGACAACCCTAGTAGTTGGGCTATATCAAATCATTGGTATACCAAATACTACATGTCTCGTAGCACATGTGTCCCCATATCGAAAATCAAATCATACTATCATATAAGATAAAATCTTAAGCATGCAATCCAACATCAAAATCAGAGAGAGAGATATATAATACATATATATATCAATTTCGAAACAATTATTGATTATTAAATCACATAACCAATTTATTATCACAACCAATCCTCAGATTAGTTCATATTCCAGAATATTCTCAGCACATCAAAAATCAGTAAATATGAGTTCGAGACACAACCAATGTGTCTGAAGCTGTTATTCACTCACTTGAAAGTCCAAGCAATATCACCAGTCAAACCCCACTAGTAAGTGGTTGGTCTCATTGGTAGGGACAAGTAGCTATACAAGTACAAATAGCTCAAACATCAAAATGTGGTACTGTGGCAATACCAAATGCATGATATGCAAATGTAGATCTAATCCTACAAAATGACAAATCTGCCCAAATCATGATCCGCTCGGTATCCAACAGAACCGAACACCCACATTGGCTCTAATCAGCCTCCTGAACATTAATGCAACCTTGAGTTCAACAAATGAACTCAAAATCCTCAAAAATCTCTTCTTAGAGATTTGGATCTCTATGACCCATAAGGAGAAATCATCAATTTCTCCAAACCAAACTCAAATCTAAGTAGTTCTAACTCTAATTCAACAAGATGTATCAGAAACTACACCAGATCTACTAAGAAATCTAGCAAAATTTGAAACCCTAGTTTCAGAGAAACCCATTTGGTTCAAACACCAAATCCCAAGAAATTGAAGCTTAACCCATAAGCTCCAGGCTTAAAAAAATCATAATCTAACACCTATTAACTCCCATTCCATCAAAAAATAAAAGATCTGACCTAAACTTAAAGTTTGGTCGGAGCCCTAGAATGCTCAAATGCAAAGCAAAATAAAGAAATCGGGAGATTAATGGATGTTTCTTACCTCAAAAATTGTTTTAGAAGCAAAGAGAAGCAAGTGAGATCGGAGAGCAATAAATGAGAGAGTTATATGGTGATTGAGATGAGTTATGACCGAAGAAAGGGTAGGTGGAGGGTATTTATAGACTCACGGGCTGAAGGACCGCATTTCACTCAAAACTGCCCAGCTGGAACACTTCTACGTGCGCAGTAGGGGTTCCACGTACGTAGAACCGTGCTCTACATGGGTAGCATCCCACACAACGTGCGTAGACGGCAGATCTGGAATCCCCTCTCTCCCAGATCTAAAATCTACGTGCGTTCCACCCCTTACTGTGTGCGTAGAAGACATCAACTTGCTTATGGTTCACACCTAGACGGTGATCAACATGCCCAGAACCTTTGCAACACACACAGACTATCCTAAGCACGTTCACGGTCAAAATCAAGCCTCACCTGCGTGCGTAGTACCCAGTATTATACACATAGATGACCTTAAATGTGTATTACACACGCGACTCAACATCCAAACACTCTCCAAACTCCAACTCTTCTCAGAATACTACTAGATTCCGTTAGAATAGGCGGGATATTACATATTTCCCTCTTCAAAAGAAATTCGTCCCCGAATTTTGAAACAAATCTAAATCGAAGCTAGGATCAACTCTAGCTCCCCAAGATAAACCCAAATCAAAATCTAGGCTATCAACCTCAAAACGTAGCCAGTGTATAACCAACACTCGGCCTACGCATAAACATGCAAAATGATGATGATGCCCAAAATAGAATGAAATGCAAAAATATGCAAGACATAAACAAAACACACTGACCTAGGAATCATCTGCATCAAACAGGTGTCGTATCTCATCATCGGCCTCCCAAGTGGCCTTCTCAATAGAATGATGCTGTCAAATCACTTTCACAGAAGCAATCTCTTTTTCCAGAGTCTTTTGACCTGACTGTCAATGATCCTCACATGAACCTCATCATAAGACATGTCTGGTCGAACCTCAATAGACTGAGGTACCAGAACATGAGATGGATCAGAGACATACTTCCTTAGAAGTGAAATATGGAACTCTGGGTGAACCGAAGTAAACTCAGGTGGTAACACCAACTCATAAGCCACGGCCCCGACTCGGCCGATAATCTCAAACAGAACAATGTATCTCGGGCTCAACTCGCCCTTCTTTCCAAATCTCATGATACCCTTCATTGGTGACACCTTGAGAAATATATGGTCTCCAACCCCAAACTCCAAATGCTTACGCTTCGGGTCAACGTAACTCTTTTGACAATTTTGAGCAGTTTGGATCCTCTGTTGGATCAACCTGACTTTCTCGGTAGTCTCCAAAATAAGATCTGGCCCAAAGGGCTCTCTCTCATCGACCTCAACCCAACATAATGGAGATCTACATTTCCTCCCATACAAAGCATGGTAAGGCGCCATCTTGATACTCGAATGTTATGAGTTATTGTATGCAAACTCTACCAATGGAAAGTAAGAATCCCAACTCCCACTGAAATCCACAGCGCACGCTCTCAACATATCCTTCAGAGTCTGATTCGTACGCTTGGACTGACCATCAGTCTGCGGATGGAAAGTAGTGCTAAAATCCAATTGAGTATCCAACTTTTTCTGTAGTTTATGCTAGAACTGCGAAGTAAACTGAGGTCCTCTGTTAGACACTATAGAGACTGGCACACCATGCAAACATACAATCCTTTCGATGTACAACTTTGCTAGTCGTGTCGCTCTGTACGTCGTCTTGATAGGCAGAAAATGTGCGATTTCCATTAATCGGTCCACGATCACCCAAATGGAGTCATAACCAGAAGATGTCCTCGGCAATCCAACCACAAAATCCATCATTATGCGATCTCACTTCCACTTCGAAATGGGTAACTGCTGCATCAATCTAGAAGGACGATGGTACTCAAATTTAACCTGATGACAGGTCAAACACCGACTAACAAACTCAGCTATATCCTTCTTCATCCCTGACTACCAATAGGACTATCAGAGATCTCGATACATCTTTATGTACCTTGAGTTTACAGAATAGGTAGAGTTATGACCCTCGGTCATAATCTCCTTGCGTAACCCACCTGAAGATGGCACGCATAGTCTCAAGCTAAACCACAAAACCCCTGAATCATCAACACTGAACCCCGATACACCAGATGATCTAACCTTTTTGATCAAGCTCTGTATCTCAGAATCCTCCTTTTGAGACTCTCAGATCCTATCCAACAATACATGCCTCACCTCAACATGACAAAGCAAAGACCCAGAGTCGTTGAAATGCAACTCAACTCTTTCTTCCATCAATCTCTGCCACTCTGAAACTGTTTGTCGTCTCTCAACGGCAATGTGAGCCAAACTCCCCATCGACTTCCTACTCAAAGCATCAGCTACGACATTTGCTTTGCCAGGATGATATGATATGGTACAATCATAATCCTTCAGCAACTCAAGCCAACGTCTCTGCCTCAAGTTCAAGTCTCTCTGCCCGAAAATATACTTGAGACTCTTATGATCTATGAAGATCTCAAAAACCTCTCCATATAGGTAATGCCTTCGGATCTTGAGTGCGAACACAACTGCTGCTAACTCTAGATTATGTGTCGGGTAATTTTTCTCATGCTTCCTAAGCTGTCTCGATGCATAGGCAATCACCTTGCCATGCTGCATCAGCACACAACCCAATCCAACTCTTGAGGCATCACAGTACACTGCGAATCCTCCAATACCCGATGGCAAAGACAACACTGGCACGCTCATCAAACTCCTCGTCAACTTTTGAAAGCTGCCCTCACACCTATCTGACCAAAAAAACTTGACTCGCTTTTGCGTCAATAGTGTCATAGGAGCTGTGATACTAGAAAAATCCTGGATAAATCTCCTATAGTATCTGGCCATACCAAGAAAGCTCTAAATCTCTATCACGGTCTTTGGCCTCTCCTAATAGAGTACTGTTTCTACTTTCTTTGGATCCACCATGATCCCATCTTTAGACACCACTTGTCCTAAAAATGCCACCTGATCAAGCCAAAACTCGTATTTTGAGAACTTCACATACAACTGATGCTCTCACAAAGTCTCCAAGACTGACCTCAAGTGATCTTCATGCTCTTCTCTACTCATCGAGTTCACCAATATGTCATCAATTAAGACAATAATGAATCGATCAAAATACGGTCTGAACACCATATTCATCACATCCATAAATGCCGCTGGTGCGTTAGTCAAGCCAAACGACATCACTAGGAATTCATAATGACCATACCTAGTCCGAAATGCTGTCTTCGGAATATCCTTACCCTTGATCCTCAGCTGGTGATATCCCGAGCTTAAGTCAATCTTAGAAAACTACTACGCTAACTACAGCTGGTCAAACAAATCATCTATCCTAGGAAGCGAATATCGATTCTTGACTGCCACCTTGTTCAATTGGCGGTAGTTAATACACATACGAAGGCTTCCATCCTTTTTCTTAACAAACAACACTGGAGCACCCCAAGGTGAGACGCTTGGTCGGACAAATCCCTTATCCGATAACTCTCTCAATTGGGTCTCCAGTTCTTTCAACTCTGCTGGCACCATCCGATATGATGGAATTGATATCAGATCGGTATCAGGCTGTACCTCTATAGAGAACTCTACCTTGCGCTCAGACGAAAGTCCCGGTAACTCCTCTGGAAACACATCTAAAAACTCTTGAGCTATCGGTACCTCTTCCACTATCAACTCTGGTCCTGCGGACTCAGTCAATACATAAGCCAAATACGCCTCACAACCTCGGCGTATCATCTTCTCTGGTCTAGCGGCTAACATGTAGCCCCTCACAACACTATCTTGCTCGCCCTAATAGCAAAATTCAGTCTGACCAGACGGTCGAAAACATACCCTCTTGGCAAAGCAATCCAATGTAACATGCCATTCTGAAAGCCAATCCATACCAAGGATGACATCAAATTCCTCCACATCTAATAAAATAAGATCAGCTACCAACTAATACCCATCAAATGCAATCATACATTTCTGAACCCGAGAATCAGTCACTAACTTGCTGCTAAA
>CAODLS010248487.1:0-15563 GCA_948243855.1 Flueggea neowawraea
ATATAATATTAAAATGAAAAATACTCTATAAAGTCAACGCCAATTTAATGCCCACTTGTAATAACTGACATAATCAATTAATTGCAAGCCTACTCATGTTATTCAAGTAGGAAATGGTTGCCCCGGTTCAATAATTCAAGTGGTTGGACATTATTTTATTAACGTGTGAGTTCAGAATTCAAATCAAACAACACGTATGTGTGCGTTCCTTCTTCATGCTGACTTGATATCTAATTAAAAAAAAAGTGGGAAAATGGTTAACTAGATATATTAAATGTATTATCCAACTATTATTGAATTTTGCTGTTAAAAACACTTTTTTTTTATTAAAAATGTCTAATAGAATTTATGAACATAGGGAAGGACGGAGTCAAGAAAATGATACGCTCGGTACTCAATGGGGGGTTTATATGTATCGTGATGTCTGCTTAGTTATAATAATTTTTTTTTTGACGGGGTTATAATAACTATATTAACATTAACAGCTTTTTGCCGAAAAAATACGATGCTTTCTTCAGAAATAATTTGATTCATGTTGTTTCCTTATTTTTTGGTTAAAGAAAGAATAATATTGCCCCTTTTTTTTGAGCGTATCAGAAAATTACTATTTTCTCAAATAAAAAATGATTCAATTTAGTTTCATTTCAAATGATTGTAAAATAAAGAAGGGACTTAACTTGTTAATAGTTATTTTCTTATTACTAAACAATTTACAAAACACAACAATAAAAATGATTTTACTGGTGAATGAAAAGGCACAATGGGAAACTTGAAAAATGATAGTAAAGGCTAAGAGGAGGCTAAAAACTAAAGTGAAAAGAGATAGAACAATTTAAGAGGGTGAGTAATGTAATGTAAGATGATAAGTCCCTAAAATTTCTGTCAAACGTCCTATTTATTATCACGACCCTTTTTCTGGACTATGATCGGCGTACGAGGTGGATCGTGTATGAGTCTCGCCATTTCGCACAAGCCTCAAAGAATCAGAAACTCTATCAAGTCATTCATTTATCAAACAATTTTTAATAACATCCATTTGTAAGAAACCATATAAACATATGGAAATAATATATCAGTGTAACAAAATATGATATATAAGAAATCAAATACAATATATATGAAATGAAGTTCAGAGAAATCCAAAAGTAAAAAATATAACCCCAGTAACCCAACAGCATCTCGGTGCGAAGCTGTAAAACAAAAGAAACATCCCGGCCAAGAGGGCATTACTAACCAAAATAAATGTACGCTTCACTGAGTGGAGATGCCCAACAGTTGTTGAGACAAAATGCCAACCTATAAGAGAGAAACATGATAAACACAGAAAATAAATTGGGTCAGAACCCAGTGAGAAACAACACTCCAAAATACCTCATACGTGCATCATAAAAATTATTTTGAAAACAGTTCAAAAATACCACACACAGGTATAAATAGGTATACGTACATATACACACAACATACATAGTAAGGTTTCAAAGAAACGTTTTGAAAACGTTTGTAGACAAAGCAAACACATGCACTCAAGCAAAATGATACTACTAGTATCAAAGACAAAAAAAAAATTTACATAATATCAAAAATCTCATAGTCAAAAACATAGTATAGGCGATATGAGACCAAACATAACTATGGTGTAGTCTGTGTCACTCCATCAACTGTACGATACACGTGGACTCTGCCACTTATCAAAAATAAATCATGTGTCGGGCCAGGACACATGACTACCACAACCCTGGTAGCTGGGCAATATCAAAGTATTGGTATATCAAAGGCCACATATCCCGTTGCATAGGTGTCACGACCCATTCCCAGGACCATGATCGGCGTACGAGGTGAACCGTCTATGGGAGCTCGGCTCATCCCGCACAAGCCTTCATATGCAGAACTATTACCCAAAATCATATTTAATGAAAAATGATAAAACCCAATTAAATGTTTCAACATCATTTATTAAAACAAAACGTAATATAAATTTGTGCGGAAATAATTTCAAATTAAACATTTGAAATACCAAAAAAAATAACAAAAACTAAAACAAAACCCACAGAAAATCCGGTGTGGAGCCTCTACTAATCATACAACGGGGCCCGATCAAAATGGCACTGACCGCAACGTCAGGATACCTCACTGGGCAGCAAATGTCAACGATCATAATCCATAATAGTCACCTGCAAGATGATAATAACAGGGACAAAACAAAAAAGAAAAGGGGCTCAACCTAGTGAGGGAAAACACTCCAGATTGCCTCATACGTGCCTCACAAAGACTGTTTTGAAAACAGTTCAAAAATACCACATGCAAATATAGTCAACATATAAATATATGTATACACACTATACCATAATAGCCTTTCGAAAATCATTTTGAAATCTTTCGCAATCAAAGCAAACAGCATACACAAAATCATTCATAAGTCTATTAAAAACTTTCATGAATATTTCTAAAATCTTCCCAATATTTCTTCAAAACTCAGCAAAGCCAATGTGCTTTCAATAACAAAGCAAAATGTTTCAAAAACGTTTTATCATATCATGATTTTCAAACTAAAACCTTTTTAAGGTTATTCCAAAAATCCATAATCAACGTCAAAACCCTTTCAAACCCTTGTTATTCTTATCAAAATCTCATAATCAAAACTTTGCCTTGTAAGCATCATAATACTAATAGTATTATTTTCAAAATCATATCTTATCGGTATGAGATTTGTCTATACTCAACCTGCGGATATGGGATTCGCCTAGACTCAACTCATGAGGTTTGCCCACCATCGCCATTAGTTGAGGTTTGCCCCACCACCGTTAAAAATTCAAACATATTCCATAAATACCAAAGTCGAAAACATATATCACATACACGGGACCAAAGCAAGTGTGATGTGGACTCTGCCGCCAATCACTAGACATAACAAGCGTGATGTGGACTCTGCTACCAATCACGAAAAGTGTGGACCAGTCATAGTGTGATGAGGACCTGCCTCTATCAATATCAAATCATGTGCCTCGTCAGGCAATATGGCTACCGAGGGCTACATGCCTCGTAACAGAAGTGTCTCATCTCCAAAACATATACATAGTATATATTTAAATTAAATAACAAACGGTCTTGAAACCGGGTATATCAAAACAAATTACAAATGGTCATACGACCAGGTTTATTAAAAACCAAAGGATATATAAGACATAGCTTATATATCAAATTCCAAAACATACTTTCATAAAAGTATGGTTTCCAAAATATTTATCAAATTCATAATGGCATGATTTGCAAAACCAAGCATGCAAACAATCAATCATTTACCAAAACCGACTTTCAGTATTCATTTCCGAAATATACAAAAAAATATAATATAATCAAATTATATTATTTCAAAAACAATTCATCTTTTGCTGAAGCGCAAATTTCAAAACAGAGTACAACTACTCTTTTCCAAAAATCCAAATGATTTTCCAAAAAACAATCAATAACAACCAAATCCTCATATAGACCAGATTTTAGGATTCTCAATCTTTAAATTAATCCAGTTTACATGGTATAGTGATAGCACAACAAAAACATATAATTGGAAGAGACACAACCTATGTGTCTGAAGCTGCAATCCACTCACCTAGATGTCGAGCATCCAAACTCTGAATCGTAGACCACCGGTCGACGACTGGTCACCTCGAAAACTGAACTAAGCTGAAACAAATATTCACAATAGATCAAACACGGTGACTGTGACAATACAAAATATGCATGAAATGCAAATACAGACTCAGATGCCATCGGCGTCAGAAATTCTATTCCAATTGAAAGTCTATCGCTCATCGAAATTTGGACCTCGATGAAATATTACAACTCAGTCTCCAAAATATTTAGAAATTATATTTTTAACCTTAAACTTGCAAAATATCAAGTTTCGTCTCTATAAGAAAATTACTCCAAAAATTCATTTCTCGATTCAACCAATAGAAATCAATTTCAAACACCCAATCTGATCAAACTCAAACTCAGGAACTCATATCCATGATTGGTTTCTCCAAAACAACTCTAAATCATCATGAATCTTCACAAACCCGAATCAAACCCTAGCCCATTTAAAGAAACCTCAAATATTTTGATTCAAAACTTGATTCTTGTTAATCTAAACTCCAATAACCATAAGCAATCATTACCTAATAATCTCTCCAACAAAAACATCAAATCCGAACCCTAGAAGGAAATTCGGCCAAAAAGTGATTCTGAGATTGATGCATGAAAATGATGAAATAAGAGGAAAGGAAGAACGATCTTACCTCATACAATCATCATCTAACAACCCCAACATCCATCTCAACCGAATCACTCAGATCTGAAAGACCTAGGTCAAATCAGGCCCAATGAGATCCATAAATCAAAGGTATCAAACGGACGAAAAGAAGAGATTAAATGCACAATCTTACCTCTAGAGATGTTAAGGAACAAAGAAGAGATCATGGGAGAGAGTTTCAGAAGAGTTGAGAGTGATTTGGAATGAAAATGAGACAGAATGATGAAAAAGTCGGGTGAGGTGTGCTTATAAAGGCAGACAAATTGAAATGCAACGTGTCACTAAAAGGCTAACGTACATTATACCTAATGACAATGTACATTATACGTACATTGCACTGTGTACTGTGCACGTAGACGTGGTCAGTTTTCAATCCAGAAACATCGTATTTTCATAATCTATGATCGATGTATGTCTTACCCAACACAACGTATGTTGTGTCTGTTCTACGTGCATTGATCCCTCTACAACATACGTAGTCGGCATGAACATCTCTCGGATCGTTCCCAGATCATGATCTACGTGTGTGACTCCTCCTACAACGCACACAGACGACTTATACCGCCCCAAAATCAACCTAAATCACCTACTATGTGCGTAAATGCTTCTCTTATGCACGTAGATGGCTTCCAGCAAGCTCTATGCGCACAAAATCACCTCTCAATTGTGTTCTTAACTTCAAATCACAAATCCCATCACTCCTGAAACTTAACCAAACCCAAACTTTCATGGATAACACTCTTAAAACATTCTCACCACCTCCAAATACCAAAATAATCATGTGTGTGTGTGTGTGTATATATATATATATCGAGTTTCAAAAATAAAGTAGTAAATATTAATTCACATAAACAAATTATTTAATTAACTAATTCCTGGATTAGTCCATTTTTGGAATATGTGTTGGACACAATAAAAGCAAATATAATTTCGAGACACAGCCTATGTGTCTGAAACTGTCATCCACTCACCTGGATGTTCAAGTTCTAGCGGTCAGGTACCAATGATGGGCGGTTGATCCTGCTAATAAGAACACGAAGCTAAAACAAAGATGTCAGAAGTAAAAACATATCAGAAACAAAGTAAGCGAGACACTGGTACTGTGGCTATACCGAAATGCGTGTATATGCATATGCAAATTCAGACGTTCAAACAATTTCCAAAAATCTATTTCTAACCAAAGTCTAATATATAAACCATAAAATTACATCTCGGTGTAAAATTACACTTTGAACCCCGAGCTTCGAAAATTTACCAATTAGACCCCAAAATATATAATTCCATAGGTTTTTCCGAAAATTTCAAAATTATTATCGAAACCTCAAAATATTCATATGTGCCCAAATAAATTTTCATACATACACAAATTAATAATTTAACCCCGAAATGCAAAATATCAATTCTAGTCCCTCATGGCAAATTACCATTTACTCCAACTTTTGACCCTCTCGATTTTAATTGATTCCGTTCATGGCATACACCTCCTCGCATCCTCTAGGACACAACTCAAAAACCCATTAGCATCAAACAACACAAAATTCACCAACTTTCATAAAAACCTATCACAAACCCTACCTCTCAATGGAACACCTACAATTCTTCAAAATCTACTTGTTTTCTTGCATTTTTAAGACCCACAATCATTATTCTATCAAAAGGCCTTTCAAAACCTCCAAGAAGCACATCTAAGAATCTCCAAACTAATCACACAAGCCACAAATTCAGATTTATCCACACCCATTTCAAGAATCACAAAAATTCATTCCAAACAACCTAGTTCATGCATTCCTAGCCTATAACCCATCACAATCCATCACCCTCAACCCCTATTGCATCAAAATCAATAAGAAATCACAACCCTAGCTCCAAAACTGTCACCCAACAGCCCTCATAACAATCAAAGAAATTCAACACCAAATATGAGAAATAAACCAAGGAAAAGTGAAAATCTTACCTCTAGATTGCAAGGAGGACGGATGGAGAGAAAGAGAGAGTGATTTGGGACGGATTTTGGGTGAGAAATGATGAAACAATGTGTGTGAGACCGAAGGAGGGACGAAAGGGTCTATTTATAAGCAAACCCAAGCAAAACGACAGCGTTTTGGAAATGCACTGTGCTTTTTTTTAAGACACGACTAGTTGCCTAGAACCAAGAACACAAACAACACACACACACACGGGCAATGCTTCGTTGAACAAGATCACGGGCTTGTGACCGTGTCTCAGCCGACAATGCACTGTTTGGCTTGTTTCAGACACAAACGAAATTGCACAACCGTATCTGTGTCCGTGTCCATGCAAGCTCCTGAAACACGTCGTTCGATTGCACAATCATCCAACATGAACAAAGAGGCAAAAATTAATCTAAATCCATCAATTATCAATGCCTTAAACATCAATTTCATGAGTTCCACTCCAAATCATAAACCAAACTCGACTTACCACCTTCGAATACCATCTAAAGGAGCGAGATATCACAAGGTTTACCTCATGATTACATTTTGGGAATTAATGCACTGAGATTTAAAATTACAAATGTAGATGATTATGATAAATTTGTATCTGCTGAAATTCCAAATAAAGAACTTGAGCCAAATTTGTATGAAATTTTTTTGAAGCATATGATGCATGGACCTTGCGGTGACAAGAATCCAAAAAATCCTTGCATATATGGTTGGTGATAACTATAAATCCCATTATCTTAAAGCGTTTTCTGAGAAAACAATGCAAGGAAAATATGCATATCCAATATGCAAAAGAACCAATAATAGAGTAACGGTAAGTAAATATTTTTCAATTAAATTGTAAATATTTTATTTTCACACATTTTAATAATATATTTATGTATTTATGTATTACTTTAATTATTTTCATATTCTTTACTCTTTATGCATTAAGTTCAAAGTGCATGAATGAAGCAAATACTTTTCAAATGCCTCAATCTCTCAGAAAAACTATTTGCTACATTATTAGTTTATTGCCAACCAACTAATGTTTGACAATTATGGTAATATTATCTTGGAGCTATGTCTAAAGATTTTAAAGGACAACACAAGAATTCAGTTGATACACAAATATAATGCATTCTGAGAAGTATTGGCTATTTTTGAAAAGTATGGGGAAAATATTGAAAAATATAATCTACCTGATTTGAAAGATAATTTAGATGGCTTTATTCTATCAAACAAAGAAATAGAGGAAGAAAAGGCTATTAAAACTCCTCATGAAGATTTTCATGCATCATTAAAATTGAACCCAAAATAAGAGATTGCATACAAGACAATAATAGCCAGAGTTCATTCAAATAAAAGTGGAATTTTCTTTGTAGAGGTCCTAGAGGAACTGGAAAAACATTCCTATATGGAGCCATACTTGCTAACATAAGATCAAGAGGTATTATTTTTTTACAAATTCCATGGTAATGACAAAATTCTGATTCTTTTTTTAGATTACACATTATGCAAGCTATTTGAATTATATTACACGTTTGAAAATACCAATAGTTATAACATAATCATCTTTATGTGATATTTCTAAGCAAAGTGGTATTGCTGCACTAATTCGAGAAGCAAAATTAATCATATGGGATGAAGTTCCTATGGATAAACGATTCACTATAGAAATAGTGGATAAGAGCCTTAGGCAGAGCCATTTGGAGGTAATGTGATGGTCTTTGGAGAAGATTTCAAACAAGTTCTACCAGTTGTTCCACATACTTCTAGACAAGAAATTGTGAATGCAAGTTTGGTAAAATCATATCTATGGCCGAGGATGGAGAAACTAAAGTTGAAGAGAAATATGCGAGCCAGAACTGATAAAAAATTTGGAGACTTTCTTTTATGCATAGGAGATGGCGAATAGCCAACTATATCTAATGATTTAATACTCCTACTAGAAAACGGGCAATTTTATATGACCAAATGGGCAATTTTAGCAACTACGAATGAGTACGACGATCAATTCAATATCAAATTGATAAACTTAATCCCAGGTAAGAGTAAGGAATTCAAAAGTTTCGACGCAACATTTGATGACACACACAATTACTATCAAGAATATTGTTTTAATAGTTTATGTCCGAATGGTCTTCCTCCCCACAAGTTAGAGCTAAAAATTATTTGTCCTATCCTACTACTTAGAATTTGGATCCTATAAATAGTTTGTGCAACAGAATAAGAATGGTGTGCAAAGGCTTCTTCCACAATGTTATACATGCAGAAATTTCACTTGGGCAACATATTGGGAAACAAGTGTTTTTACCAAGTGATAGGTTGCATTTTATGCGTGTTTATTATTGCATTTTATGTTAATTTTGCATGTTTTAATGTTATCTTTGTTAGATTTTTATGTGTTTTTGTTCTTTATGTCTTTTAGGTAGAATGAGGGCAAAACGTGGTGAAAAGTTGCTATTGTGGGCGATTTTCACTTCTGGACGTAATTCGACATAACCATGTTGATTGTGTTGCGCAGACTAGCTGTTGTTGTCACTTTGGGCTGCGTACATGGATGTTTTGGGCCTTGAAATTAAAGCTTACTAGACAAGATAGAAGGCTTTTAAGCATTATTTTCTGTTGGAACAACACTCTTCTATTATTATTATTATTGTTATTATTATTGTTATTATTATTATTATTATTATTGTTATTATTATTATTATGTTTATGTTAATTAATTTCCAACAAGGATTAGGTTTTGGAGAGCCACATATAAAAATTCTTATTTTGGTAGCTGCCCTCTCCTTCTTCCGGCCTCTATAACTTTGAACGTGGGCAACAAACATTATTCAACTTTTGTGGTTTGCTTTACCTACTATGTGTAATTAAACTCACTTCTAGTTGATGTACTTTCGATATTCAATCCGTAACAGTTGTGAGACTTTTATTTTAACTGTTATTAAGCTTTTCAAGTATTTATTCAGTTTATGTACTCTAGTTTTTTATTATTATTTATGTTGATTAATTGATAGGGCTCGTTAATTGATTGACTAAAATAATATACTGCTATTTAGGATTAGCTAAACGATTCTCATTAATTCTAATACTTGTAGCAAATAACTTGGATGCATGTAGTTGTACAACTTTCAATGTTATGAAACTGAGTAATCTAGTCTAAATGATTCACGGCGTTTTCAGTTTTGTTGGCTAGGATAAGGATCTCTCTAGTTCTTAATGCTACCATAGATTAAATCCTGCAAGGCCTCCCGAGGGTTGTCTAGTCGTTAGGAAAATAGTCTGCATGGCGTCCTGCGGCTATTGATAAATTAAGGAGAGATTAGTCATTTGAGTGCGTCACCGGTGACTATAATTTTATCTATTCGAATGCTTATTTTGATCCTTCGTGTCTATGATTGACTTACGGGATTGAACATAGAAGTGTCTTAGCTATGCATTTCATACCATTGATTTTTCGTTAATTAACATTGTTGCATTTTTTTCTATCACTTTCATAATTGCAATTTTAGTTTTGTTCTTAATTTCTACTATCAGCATGAATTGATCTTTTCTATTCCATCTAATTAATTTTGTTGATTAAATTAGTTTAAGTGCATTTAGGCCACGACATCACTAGTTTCATAGGTTTTAGATTTCTTTTAATTCAATTCTTTGCATATTCGGCTAGTTAGGATTTTTTTTTTGCATTCTCAATTTTATTTTTATTCTCTGCAAATAAACGAATTCTCATTAGTCTTTGTGGATCGACCATGTTCTTGCTATTATACTCGAAATTTAGTTCCTGAACAGGTATTTATTTTTGGTCGGTTGACACACCACCACCAAGAATACTACTTTCTCCATTTGAAGATGAAGGATATCCTTTCAAATTATAGAGAAAACAATTTCCTATACGGCTATGTTTTGCTATGATAATAAAAAAAAAAGCACAAGGAAAAACAATTCCTAATATAGGAGTGTATCTACTCAACATATATTCTGGCATGGACAATCATATGTAGCACTACCAAGGGGAACTTCTATCTCAAATACAAGAGTTTTGGTTAACAAATAAACTTCCAAAGACTCAAAAGGAACATATAAAAAAAAATTGTATTTAAAGAAGTGTTCTCATCACAAAGTTAGTTCATTAGAATGGTTCTTTTTATCAATCTCTGTTTAAAACAAATATTTTACATTGGATTTCTATTACTTCATCTTTAATCTTTATTTAATAGTAGAATAATTTCATTTTTAATCTTTATTAACAGTAGAATGATTTAAAGGAAATCACAAGTCCTTCTAAACCTGTTTGAAACAAGGAACACAATATTCTATTTTAACAACAAAATCAACATGCCTAAAATGTTCTTTCTTTTGTTTGCCTTGATTACCATCTAAATAATAGAGTTTTAATAATAAGAAAAGCTGTCAATTACCAGCTACCATTGTGGATATAACATCAAAGTAGTGATTTGCATAAATAGTCTTTTTGGAGAAGATGAAAATATCTCTGATTTATCCCAGTAAAATTGTTCTTTAGTCTTCTTAGAGAAGATGCATAAAAAGTGATTTGCTGGCTTCATGTACTGAAAACATATGCTAAAAAATGCTTTGTAACAAATAACGTAAAAAACCAAAACTGCTACAGTATTTCTAAATTAATGAAACACGTATCATTAAGCTAAATTACTCCATTTTTAATTCCTTTTTAATTCAATCCATCTTTCTTTTGCCATGGGACAAGAAATGTTTGTCGAGATTAAGAAAAGCACTTGATTAGCTAGGTCTCATTTTGAATAAACTCTTCTTAAACTATCAATACAATTACACGACAAAAAGTATACACACTATTATTCATAACAACAACGCATTTGCAAGTTTTACTTAAGGTTACAAGTCTCAGACGAAACAAAAAACGTTGACGTCACTCTTTGACCAAGCATTATATCTTCTAAAATGTCATGCCCAACCTTATATGAATTCCATAACCAAGGTATAGATCCTATCAATGCAACCAAAATGATTAAATTTACATTGCCATCTTTATTTATATCAAACATAAACAAAAGCAAATGTAAATAGGGAAATCACAAATACAAGAACAAGTTCTACAAAAGGTTGGTTTTGTCACAATATGGAGAATATATATTTCTAATATCTTGTAAAGATGCTCCCACAAAGACCAACTACTTTATCGCACAAGAAATTCAAGCCGCGGAGGAAAAGCACGTACTCAACACAAGCATACAAAGAAAAGAAGAGATAAAGTGAAACTCAACAATGTAGCAAAATCACAAAATGACATGGAAGACATAACAAAAAATAACATGGAGGACAACACTACTCAAGTCATTGAATTTAACAAAGAAGATACAACAACTCAAGCCAAATGGAGGAAGAACGAAACAAAAAATGTCAAACCCACCAAAAAGATGGAAACGAAATTGGACGCAAAGCTTACAAATGGTGGAAAGATATCACAACGTAAAGGTAAAGGTAAACAAAGAGACCAATAACAAATCGATGAAGATGACGACAACAACCCACTAAAATATTTAAGGAAAATAGAGCAAAGTAGATTACTTATATTTATTTCCAAAATTCATTTTTTTTATAATTCCAATGTCACGACCCATTTTTGGACCATAACCGGCATATGAGGCGAACCGTCTATGGAGGTGAAACGTCTATGAAAACCCGGCCCCATCTTGCACAAGCCTCAGAGGAACATAACTTACACCCAAAATATATTGCAACAAATTTTAAAACCATTTAATATAGATAACTAAGTAGAAATTCAAATTCTTTTTTTAAAACATAATTTTTTTCATAATAATAGTAATAAAAAATATTTTCAAATTTCAAAATAATAAAGTTATATTAAATGCTGAATAAATATACAAACCATATACCCACAAGTTCTCCAGTGTGAAGCGACTAACAAATTAGCTAACGGGCCCAAATAAAAGAGCACTGACGGCACCTTCAGGATACCTCACTGAGCCTTGAATGTCAAGAATCAGAATTAATAGAATCACCTGTAAGGTAAAACTAAACAAGGACAAAATGAAAAGAAAATGAGGTGAGAACTCAGTGAGGGATAATACTCCAGAACGCCTCATATGTGCCTCACAAAAATTGTTTTGAAAATGGTTCAAAAATACCACATGTAGGTATATGGAAGTATATGTATATACACGCTATATAACTAATAGTGTTTCAAGAATCATTTCGAAAACGTTCACAAATAAAGCATACAACATACACGCATACATTCAAAAACTAAGCAAAACCTTTCCAAAAACATTTACAAACTTTATCAAGGCTAGTATACTATTAAAAACTACGTAAAATCCTTCAAAAACCTTGTAGTTATTAGAAGTTCCAAAAGAAACAAAAGCTCAAAAACTTTCTTAGGCTTTACCAAAAATTTCATAACAGCAATCAATAACCTTTTTAGCTTATTATAAATTTCAGAATCAAAGAGTTGCCCCCATAGGCATCATAATAGTAATAATAATAATATCAACTATAACATAATATCGTGGATAAGAGACCAAAAACAAATATGTAACAGTTGTGGTCTCCGCCATAACCCAAGTGTATGACAAACATGGTCTCCGCCACTAATCGAATGCAACTAATGTATCGAGCCAACACACATGGCTACCACCATCCCTGATAGCTGGGCCTTCACAATGCATTAGTATACCAAATGCTATGTTTATCCTACGTAGCACAAGTGCCCCATTTCGGAAAATATATATTGTACTATTAAATCCAAAGCAAATAGTCTTGCAACAGAGCATGCCAAAAACAGAGAGAGATATACAAGATATACTTATATATCGAAGCTCAAAACGATTTACTGATTATTGAAGTCACTAAACCAATTTAATAGAAAAATATTCAAAATCTAGACAAATATTTGCTATCGAAAATGTATTAAAATCCTAAAACGAAGTATCTATTTCAAAAATTTACAATAAATATTAAAATTAATATTTATTTCAAAAATCATAAACATAATAGTATAATATACAGAAATAAAGAATGCAAGTCAGAATAAAAAAACAGAGAGAGGAGATATATATATACCTATATACCAAATCTCGAAAACAAAGTATTGAATATTAATTCACGTAATCAGATTATTAATTTAGTCAATCCTTAGATTAGTCCAATTTCCGAATAAGTGTCAAACACAGCAAAAGCATATACAATTTCGAGACACAGCCTATGTTTTTGAAATTGTCATCCACTCACTTGGATATCCAAGTGGAAATGGCTCGGTCACGCACCGCTGGTGGCTGGCTAACCTCGCTGACCAAAACACGAAACTGAAACAAATATATCAGAAACAAAGTACATCAGAAACAAAGCAAATAAAACACTGGTGTTGTGACTGTACTGAAATACGTGCACATGCATATACAGACCTAGACGCTCAAACAACGCCCAAAAACCCATTTAGTCCTTAAATCTATTCCGCTCAAAATCGACCATTCCAACTCATGCCAATTACTTCCCATCATCCTCAAGATCATAAATCAACCAACTATTTCAACAAACAACACCTAAATCATCAAGAATTTTCTCCCACAAATTTGGATTTCCATAGATCCACTAACAAACAACATCCAATCTTCAAATCCAACACACATTCATATTTTTCCAAGTCCCTCATACCATAATCTAACAAGAATAACCTAAAATCTAGCCTCAAATTCGTTCAAAACCGAATTTTAGCCCCATACAAACCTATTTCGTCCAAAAACCTCCAAAACCAAAACTAAATCCTATGATTCCAACCTCAAACATCCATATCATAGCATTCTCTAACATCATTTTATCAGAAATCATCCAAAAATTATAAATCCTAATCAATTCGGCCAAAACCAAACTCATGAATCAAAAGCATGAAAATGAAATCAAAAACCAAGAAAGAGATGTAATCTTACCTCGAAAACTAATTAGGAACAAGAGGGGAGCAATGGGGAAGAGTTCTGAAATGATCTTAGAGAAAATAGAGGGAGGAGAGACGAAAAACAATGAAACCTGTTAGGTTTGGGGGTATTTATAGACCACAACGTCGAAACACCGTGTTTCACTCAAAATTGCCCCGGAATAGACTCATCTAAGTGCATAGTGCCCCTTCTAGACGCGTAGTTCCACTTTCAATGTGTGTAATACAACACACAATGCTCGTAGACAGCAGATCAGATCACCCCTTATTCCCAGATCCAACATCAACATGCACACCATACAAACAACGCACGTAGTCGACTTCACTTGCTCACGGTTCAAACCCGACTAATAATCAACGCACGTAGAGACTTACAATGTGTGCATACGGTCTTAGGCACGTCCACGGTCCAACCCCAAATGGCGATCTACGTGGGTAGAAATCCGTCAATGCACGTTGATGATCTCCAACGCACTTTACAAACGCAAAACCTCATCCCAACAAATTCCAAACTCAAAGATCAAAATTCCCAACATCCCCGAGACCAACAAAATCTAAAAACTTAATGAAATGATGCATGAATCATCTCCAACATCCTAATCACTCCGGAACCAAACGGAATGCTGCCAAATTCTGAGTAGAACAAGTGGAATATTACATCCAAATTTCAAATTTTATGGTTATAATTTAAAAATTTTGGTATCTATAATTTTACCACTATGTTCTTCCATTTTGTTCTTCATGTTTTCTTTACTTCTACATAATTAATAACTATTAAAAATATTTACGATGATATTATTACTAATATTACTTAAAATAATCTAAAATTACAAAAATATAATTCAAACTACAATGTAATAGGCCACACGCGTGTTGTTACAACTAGTGCCAATAAAGTTATATTTTATTATGTAAATTAACCGATAAAAACTACATGCATATCGCATGTGTCAAATTTACTAATAATAATAAAAGACTAGTTAACCAACGTCCAAAAATTGAGAAGAAGTTTGCCTATGCATATGTAAATAAAAGACTATTTATACTCTAGGTCTTAAAGGGAAAAATAGTTAAATAATAACAACAACAACAACAATAATAATAACAATAATCTGCTTTTTTCAAATAACCATGTTTGTTTTGAGAGGAGAATTACCGCGATCAAATCAAAAAAAGATAAGAAACCTAAGCTGACGAAGCAAGTAAATTTGATAAACAAGACGCCACCAATACCTTTTGTAGGCTTATAAATGACTCAAACAAAAATGCGAGAAAACATGGTTACAGCTGTTTTGTTTAAATTGTTATTTGATTTCAACTTCAAATTTAGTTTATAAATCTTTACTTTTTTATAGTTATATATGTCTTTATT
>CAODLS010248537.1:0-15387 GCA_948243855.1 Flueggea neowawraea
AAATCTTCCAACCTTAATTATATATGTTGATTTGCATGGGTCCTTGGGGGAATTCAAGGCATTAAATTTTTGTTATATCCGCTGCCATGTATGTATATGAATGTCATATTTTAGCCGCGAATTCCAACATGTGATTCTCTCACCACCGCCATCTCTTCTCACTCTCTCTCTCTCACGCACACCACCGTCATTCTCTCACCACCGCCATCTCTTCTCGCTCTCTCTCCACTGCGTTCTCTCTCTCACACCACCGTCGCTACCATCTATTCTCACTTTCTCTCCACCACAAACAACAACCTCTATTCTTGAAACCAAACTTGAGTCGCGTCTTGGATAATAGGATTTGAAGTAGAGATCTGGAGATGAAATGGAGTTCGAGATCTGGAAACATAGATGCTGACGAAGACCGAGGAAACACCCTTGATGATTGGAGTCACAAAAATGACATGAATGGAGGTGAGAATGGGTTTTGAGACTCAGTCTTATTCATTTTTTCTGGGCATTGATTTCTTTCTGCAGAGCATTTTTTCAGCAAGTTTGAAATCGATTCATGAGAATATTGAACTGAATTTGAAACAAGAAGAGGAGGAAATGGTTCTGATTGGGTTACCTTAAAATTTGGGTTTGATGGAGTGGCAGCGGTGGTGGAGTCTGAGACGTGTCTGGGCAACTCTGGTTTTACAGGTTTTTTCTGGGTTTCGATTAATTAGCTTTAAAGAGGATTGGTTTTGGTTTTCGTTTTGGTTTGATACAGGTTCTAGGCATTGATTTCTTCCTACAGAGCATTTTTCTGTTTCATTTTTCTTGTTTGATTTTGGTCCAACACTTTTATGAATTGGTATGTTAATTGTATTGACTAATATTTTGTTGCAATTGTAATATAAATTTGTGATGACTCATGTTTTGGTTTCATTTGTGATTGGAATTTTTTTTGGTGAATTGGGTTTTGCATCAACTATGTTTGTTAGAGAAATGGAAATTTTCAATCTGGGTTTTTTGGTTTTAAGAGAGAGAGGGGTAGAAGAGAGAGAGAAGAAATTGTGCAGATGGAGGTGGATTAATCTGAGTTTGTCGGGAGAAGTTTGAGTATGTGAATGGCGTCAGAACCGAAAAGAAAAATAGAGAAACGGAGAAGATGAACAACATGATGAATACAACGGCCAAATCATCTTTTTGAACAAGTGGCATGTGTCCCACAAGCCATGTCAGCGACGCTGACGTGTCCCGTCAATTTTCTGAAACGGCGTCTAACGGCAGGGACGAAATAGGATGCTTTTCAAAACTGATGGATAAAAACGGCTAATGCGCTACAACACATGGATGAAATAGTAATTCACCCCTTATTATTTCCGTGCTTAATTTCCTTCACATTAGAGAATTATTATCTTCAATTATAAGATATACTTTTTCTTTTTGCAAAATATAAGTTGAAATATTTTTAATGGCAAATTTGGACAAGAAGCACAATTTTGAATTCAAAGGAGAGATGTGTAAAGACGGAGGATGATTACTGGGCTTGGGCATGTTTACAGCTGAAGATTGAACTCAAAAGTTGAGATTAAGATTGGATTTTATTTATACAAAAGGGTCAAATACACGCCAGATTTTATTTCTAGTCTTAAGAAATATTTCCAGCTCCCATTTTGCATTAGAAGAGGTGTAGTTAGCTGGGATTTTGGATGAGTGTACCAAACATAGACTAAGTAGGTCTCTTTTATTTTTCACGTTTTTTTTAGTCTACTAGATAAAAAAAAAGAGTAAAAAAGTGTTGGCTTCTTCCCTTCACTTTTAGATGTTCTATATTTTTTCAGAGAGACAGAAAAATGAAAGGGGAGAACGCAACATAATTTCGACTCTCTGTAATGGTTTTGTGTGGCTGACTTCTTTTCTCTTGGTTGAAGGAAACAGAAGCCATTAAACTACTGATTATGTTAGACCTTTGTTTCAATGCAACTGATTTTTCTATTCAAATATTGATTTTTTTCTAATTTAACTTCATGACTACTTTGATTGATTATTAAGATGTGTAGTTACTTAATTGATTGAAATAGTCTATTATTGGGTTGAATATTGTATACGTAAATGTGCAATCACTTGAGCTTATTGTAGCAACTAGGAATTTGTGTGTTTGTTGCATCAAACCATAGATTCTCAGGAAAAAAAAATCATCAGGATTAAATATGGCATCGTATGTCGCATTGTCCTATTCGTTAATCTTTCTGGTTCTTAGTGTTGACTATTGATCAAACTTTAAGAACGTGTCTAAAGTTGTTAACTGTCTATAATTTGTTGAAATACATGTTTTCAGGAAATAAATCTTAAGAAAAGACTGATATTTTGAGAAAACATCACAATAAATGTTTGGATGATTTAATTGATGGTCTTAAGTGTCACGCACCGAACTAGAGGACTATCCCATACCGCACAAGCCTTAGAGAACAAAACATCTACCCAAATTTTTATTATTAGTCAGTTTATTAATCATATTAAAACAGTTTAACAGATAATAAGTTTAGAAATAATATTTTTAAATAATAATAAAATATTATCATAATATTAAAATATTGAATAAGTAATTATAAATAAAATCAGTTAAAACAAAAGCAGCAAATACATAAACATAATCTACAGATAACCCAGTATGGAGCATCTAACAAATAGATAATCTAGGGCCTGAACAATAGATCACTCATTGCTGGTAAGGACGTCTCACTAAGCGCGGAAGATCGGATAATGGTTATCAACAAAACCTGAAAAAAAAATAGGGGGAAAGGGGTTGAGAAAACTCAGTGAGGAAACAACACTCAAGATCGTCTTTGGGCATCACATAAACCGTTTTGAAAATATTTTTTTAAAAAATACCACATACACGTATATAATCGTAAACTATTAGTATACACTCACATATATACAGATAGTAGATCAAAAATTCATTTTGAAATGCTTCGCAAATAAGGCAGACAACAGACAATCACATAGATTAAATAAATAAGTCAGATAAAATATTTATTATTTTCTCTTTAAAATAATTGCTGAGAATAAAATTCAAAACCTAACGGGACTATAATCAAACAAATGGAGTCACTCGAACTCGATAATGTAATAGCCAATTAGGCATGTGTTATATAGCCACATAGGCATAGAGTATAGCCATTAGGGCAAAGGTTAGCCACTTGTACAAAGGTAATAGAGCATTAGTATATTAATGATTACGCTACCTCGTAGCTAGGTGTCTCATATCAAAAATATATATATAGAAAACATATATAAATATATTTAAAATCAAACAGACATACAGAACAAACAATTATTTTCAAATAAATATAATTATTTTCAAAACAAATTTCTATAGCAGAGAGTATTATAAATATTTTCACATCCATATATTTATTTCAAAACATAATATTTATTTTAGAACTCTAAATAATATTTAAAATAGATTTTCATAACAGAGCTTTCATGTAAGTTATATTTTATTATTTCTAGACCATTAAAAATTTTGGATTACATGCAGAGATGAAACACAACAAAACATATAGAATTCAGAAGACGCAACCTATGTGTCTAAACTGTCATCGTACTCACCTGGATAATGAACCAATAATCCAAGTCAAGATCCACTGGTGAATGACTGGTCACCTTGGAAATCGAACAGAGCCGAATACATAATTCATTACAACAAACATCAGACACGGTATTTGTGGCATTATAGAAAATGTACATAATGCAAATGCATATGCAGACGCTTGCAGGACGATAAAAACTTATTTCGATCAAGATCTATCACTTTCGACTCAGAAATCGAACTCTACGTAAAATTAAAGTATAGTCCCTCAACTTTTACAAAATTACACTTTAGTCCCTCAAACCTCAGAAAATTGAAGATTAGTCCTCAGAGTTTAAAAAATTAAAAATCAATCCTCTGAATATTCCAAAATTACAAATCAGTTGTTAACTATTCAAAATTTCAAATTAAACCCCAATTATGCAAAATATCAGTTTTAGTCCTCCAATTATTCAGAATCATGAAAATTATACGTTTAGTCCTTTCAACAGAAAATTACACCATAACGTCCTACTATTGATTCGATAGAAACCAACTAATAAAACTCATTCCTAATCATCTAAATATACCCTACTCAATCTCAGGAATAAGAATCTATAGTTTATTTCATCAAAATAACAACCAATCTCCAAGAATTTGTCCAAACTCGAACTCAACTTTAGCCCATTCAAAACGATTTTAAATCTTGCAAACTCAAGATCAAATCATGTTTCTCTAATCTCAAACAATCATAATCTAACATTCTACAACTCTCATATGGATAGAATCAAGCAATCGGAATTAAACATTCAAATTCGACCAAAAACCTAATTTCAATATTGAAACATGAAAATGATGAAAAAAAGAGATTAGAGGTTCGATCTTACCTCTAGAAATGTTTAGGAATGGACGAGGAACAATGGAAAATAGATTCATACGAGTTGGGAGTGATTTTGGGTGGAAGAGAGAAAGAAATGACGAAGAAATCAAGTTTTGGGGTTTATATTGACCTCTGACAGAAACGGTGTCGTTTCAGCATTTTACATAGTTTACTCGAGTAACACAGAGTCTTACTCGAGTTAAATTACCCAGTTCATCCCCTTGAAGCACGGCTCACTCAAGTAACCAAAATTGTTGCTCGAATGATCTAACCCTTGTCTCACTCGAGTAACCACTACGGTTCACTCGAGTGAGCAATAGCTCATTTCACTCAAGTAGCTTGACTTGATTACCCCATTAACATGCTACCTTAGGATCTTTTAAAAAAATTACTTTAACTCACATACTCATCATCATTACTCATCTACAAACATTCAATCCTCCTCTGGACACCTAATCGTCATCTCGAACATCAAAAAAATCATTTCAAACACAAATTCAAAACGAAATTGAACAAGGTTCAAACTGAATCAAACAAGATTCTACAAAAGATATTATTGGAATTGAACGAAATGCTACAGAAAAACTAATTGGAATGAATGGGATTTTATAGCAAGTATCGATGATCAAGAGTAGTTCAATTGGTGGAAGTGACTGTAAACCAAGGTTTGTTTTCGATTGATTATTAATTTACTTTCTTCTTGCTAGAATTTTCAGTGCTATTAGTTTTCATTACTTTGAAGTTTATTTGTGCCACCAAAACCCTCCAATTTTATGTTTATGATCTTTGCTAGCGTTTGATAAACAAGCAACTCCTTGTGGGATTGACCCTTACTTACTGCTAACTGTATTTTTTAGTGTGTGGCATGGTTTTAATTACGTTGGAGGCGACAACAATACCAACCTCCTTTAGTAAGTGGGGAATAATGGCTTATATACATCTAGGTTTTGAGTCAGGCCTAACACATGGCAAGCCTTGATTGGGGTGTCACCACTCAAATTTAGGTTAATGACTGATGCAACAATCGAGAGTGTGAGACTTGCCTTGAAACTCGAATGCCTCGAATGATTGAACCCACTAACCTTAACAAACTATCTTTATATTTACAATCATTTAATTACTATATTATACTATTAGTTATACTCTACATCTTATAATTCCTGCAAAATTTCGGCAAAGTTTCCTTTAAAATTATGCTAACCTTCTGTCAACAAAATATAAAACAAACAATAGTTTCAATTCAATATCCAAAATATCATTTCACAACCGTTCATACATTAACACTAAGCTCAATTCAATCTAATGCTATGGATCCCAGGTGTAGGTTCCCATATAGAGCAACTATAATAGTTATATACAATAAAAATGCTACAACAAAAATGAAATAAATGAAACTAAAGAATATGATCTGGAAGCTAAGAACCTGCCAAAAAAACTAAAACAGGAGAGTGGTAACAAACATACACAAAATAATGTTTTCCTTACAAATACATAGTTTCATGATCACTTTGAAAATTCATAAATAAATTATAAGTTACTCAAATCGTTTATCACACATATCCATACATATATGTACATAGACAAATAGAGGTCGAAAACTAAATTACATAATTTTATTAAAACGGAGCTAGTGTGCACCTTCCTCATTAGTGGAACACTCTAGCAATCATCTTTTCTACTGGTGAAGTAATCCAACAATTAGCCCAATTGAGTTGGCCTGGCCGAGTTAGGCTCTTAATCATCCAAGGGGGAGATTGTGTCTGAGTTATGCTCTTAGTCGGCTAGGTGAGAGATTGTGTCCAAGTATCTTTAGTCGAGCCATCGCAACTCATCTCCTTAGGCCAACAGCGGGAGTCGCTGTAATGTCGACAAGGGGGACAATTGGCCAATAGAAGTTCCTTATTGGTTCATGTTGACAGTGCCCCTTTCGGCCATATGGATGGGTCCAAAGTCGAACTGAGCTTGGTTCATATCCACGTAAGAAAATATAATCTAGAAGTACCATAAATGACATTAGAATACATCACAAAATTCTTCAATTCATACAAAGTGATAATTTGTTAAATGATTATCTTCAACCATTCACAAATTGAGAATAACTACACTTTGCAAATCGTTGAGAACGAATTGGACGAATCAAGTAGCTGAGTGATTTTATCGCACGTTCCTAACTTAAACCATACCCCCACTTAAATACAATTCCCATAAACCAAAGACCAACGAAGATAAAATTTCAACTATTTTACACGAATTTCTCAAAATCCTAATGTACATATTTATAACCTTTTGCAGTACAACTTTCTTTTAATAGTAAAGAGAAGCATTATTGCTAGTTACAACCTTTTGCAATACAACTTTTTTCTTTTGTACAAGTACAATTTTTCAAAACGAAAAAAGAAGCTTCATTGCTTAAATAACGTCAAACAAAGCTTGTGGATCACAAACCCTCTGATCGAAACGCAAAAATCTCAAAAGTTAATAAGCAGGCAAATGCACAAGACCATGAGAACCCAATTCTGTGCCAGCCAGTGAGAACAAAAAAATTAGCTTCTCTCCTTTTTTGAAATTTGTTTTGGTTGTACATTAGCTTCCCTACTTCGAAATCAGACTCCATACACGTACCAATGTCCAGGTCACCTGATTCTCAATCCATTTTTTCCATACTGATATAGCGAATACAGAAATATGCCATCCATATACACTTACAAAACAAAATCCCATAAATTCTAACGCAGGCTGCAAGATAAAAAGAAAACAGATTGAGCGGGAATCGCAAAACCCCTTTCATCCCACATAACTTGTCATTGAACTGTTTGCAAAACCGAAATTTGCTACTTGGAAAATAGTTTTTAACTCTGATGATCGTATAGTCACACATTAATGATCTTAGTAACAAATTAACCACTGCACGAACCGGTTATCAGTATCCAAACGAAGTCAGAAACCAACCAGTAAACTAAGAAAATAGCAAAATGATGAACCGAAAAATGCCATCTTGCCTTGAGCGTGCTTGTCAAGTTGAATTTTCTCAGTATCAAAATTATGAATATACTATACTCAGTATCAAAATTATGAATATACTATAAAAACTTACATTTCGCACCCCAAATTCTTTCCATGAACTCTAGTAGCAGCTATTCTCTAAAATCATGGCCGCACACAAAATATGGAAAAGTTTTCTTGTTCATGTCAGCAAACTGAAATAAGAAGAGCTCATCTCTGATATATATCATACTACCTGCTAACCATCTCAATAAACCCGGTTGCAGATTGTCTGGTATAAAGATCCGAGCTGTGTGTTCCATTTGTCAATTGCAGTATATTTTTTCATTCCCTTTGACCTGCACAACATTTTCTCAGACAATAAGTGGCTACACTATTGCAAATATAACTGGCATAAAAGGCACTAGATTATGAGCATGTGCGAATGCAGACATGGGCTATTCATCTTTAAGTGCACGAACAATTCAAAAAAAAAACTTGAATTTTAAAATACACAAAGCAAGCATATGAATAAAACATTTTACAGTTAGCACAGAAAAATTCGACAACAGGAATAGTTATAGCCAAAAAAAAAAAGCAAAACTTGAATATGAAAATGCATAGAAGCTTTACCTAGAGTAGGAGTATTTTTTCTCTTTTCATTTTATATTGACTTTGACAGTGGAAAGAGAATGGAAAAAGAGATGAGCCTAATAAATTTTAAACTTCAAAGTAAGTGACCCTTTTTATAATTAAAAAAAGTTACAGAAGGTAAAAGAGGGAGATTATTATTCGTTTTAACTATTTTTCATACAACAAATGAATGAATTTCAAAAGTTTATTGATATTTTAATTTATTAATTAATGATCAGCACAAAAAAAAAGTTAAAAAGCAGTAGCAGAAACCAGGAGGACGCCATATAAGTAACTTGTAATATGCCACCTTTGTCCAGCATACATATTTTACATATGATTAAAGATTAGAGAAGACAAACAAGTCAACTAGGACAAAGCGTAATCTGATAAAAAAATAAATTGTACCTGTCGCCTCGCTCTAATAGCTTGTTCACTTGATCAATATGCCCATCAATCCGATTATCCAATATCAGTGAAACTAACAACTGCTCGACATCTTTCTCTGGCACATTGAGCTCCTGCATATCAAAAGGATCCATAAGCTCTCCTCAGAAGATAAAGTGGAGACCTTGCATATCCTTTTTGGTATAATAATAACGATAGCAAATGTATAGACTATCTTAGTAAAGCAAAATTGTTGAAAAAACAAAACTGCTCAATTGGCAACATGGTGGAATAATCCAAAAGGAAACATGGTATTTACCGTTGATATGAAAGGAATCCGGATTCTTGTGTAGGGCTTTATAAGCTTAAGAAGTACTTGAGTTCTAACATTCTTCAACAGATCTTCAATATAGTTCCGTATAAATGGATCATCCATTATTGTTCTTCTATTACTCTGGGCAAAACACAAAACAGCTTAAACACAAGTACCAAGTAGTGAAAGATTCTAGTAGAATAATATTACCACATATATCAATGTTACCTTAAGGATTTTCTCAAACTCCTTTGTTTCATTTCGTTGATAGTCATTGCCAAAATCTCAGGGTCATTTTTGTATCTGCCAGTAGAATCACGTGCGTGAGAATAATTAGAGGTTAAAAAAGTTACGCAATTTCTGGTTACTTACGGTTTTGCCTCTTGACCATCAAAAGGATTGACCTCAGATTCCATCAACATATTAGCGAGAACCAGGTACCTGCCAAGCAAAACATTGATTCTTACGATAATAGAGTAGAAACAGAAATCTCATCAACAAACAAATCACAATTGTGACATGATCTAACAGATTTTCTCAATTACATATATATAAATAAAAAAGAATACAACAAGCAGGTTACGAACTGCAAAACAATATCTGTTGTCATTTTACTGATACACATAATACATAATATCATAATATCCTTAAGCCAAAATTCAATTAATAATGCCTTCTATCATTAGGCCAATGCTATGAAATACTACACACCACAACATTGCTTCTAAAAAAAAAGTGAAACCACACTGAACGAGTTAGAAACTTCTGCTGGCATTTGGCTTCATATTTTTCAAACCTGAATGGAGGGTTGGAGTGAATGAACATTGTCATGTGTGCCCGTGCATGAGAGACTCATAAGCTGAAATAATGAACTTCTGTACAATTGTATATAAATAAATTATTTGTTTTCAACAATGACAGTAAAACCATTTTTTGAATATTTGCTCCACACCAGCAGGCTTCTCACATAATATCACAGAGAATAATACATTGCTTCCTTTCTCATTATTTCTTGATTTCCTAAACAATTCAACCAAAATTTTATGTAGTACTATGTTGTCTCTAATTCTAGTCTTTGATTCTTTTGATCATAAATCATATTCCTGAATTGCAATAATCCTAGTAAGAGCACAACATTATGCATATGACACAACTTGAAATAGAAAGAGAAAGCTACATAGAGAGTAGCAAGCATACTTGAGGCATTGAATTCGTCTATGGTTTCCAGCCTCATCATAGTTCTTGAAAGCTTCAAAGAAGTCCGTTGCTGCCTCAGCCCATTAACGCTCTGCCATATGCATCTTTCCACCACATTCACAAATGATTCCCATTATCCTTGGATGGGGAATTGCTGACTTGATTGCAAGTGCTTTTTGATATAATTGCTGGTAAGCACAAAAGTCAAAACTTGAAAATTACAGTAGGAAAATTAAAGCACACATACAAGAGTGCATTTACCAAAAAAATATTGAATCAATTATAGGAGACGAAATTTAAATTCAACAAAAATCATGTTAAGCAATAACATCACAAATCTTTGGTCACAACCTTTATGTCCATTGCGCAAACACAAGAATTCTGGTTTCATCGCTTTATGTGAAAAATCATTAATTCATCAAGTGAACAACTAACTAGATTATTCTATATCTCGGTGATGCCACTAATGTTGGAAAGAAAATATAAGAAATAACAAATAATTTCCATTGGGAAAAAAATGGCTAAGCAAAACTGGACAATCTAATTTCAGCATTTAATAGCCAGCATTTAAATAATTGGATTGACCTTTCCAAATAAGTTGACGTGGAAATTAACAGTTGTTACCTTGAGCTTTTTGTTATTCTTGGTCCCGGTGTACATCTGAATTTCAATGGCATACACCTCCAAAAGCTGACTACCTTTCTTCTGATCATCTGTACCATCTTCTCTTTGACAGGATTTATGGAGTTCTTTCAGAATCTGGTCAAACAAATGATTAATTGCACCATTAATGTTATATCCCTAACAACAAGAAAAAAATTGGTTGTAACCTTAGATAAGATGCCTTATACATTAATTACTTCACCAAAAAAGAAAACTAAAAAAAAATGAAGCAAAACTCTTATAGACAAGCTACCTTACTCATCCGCCCATATTCACCCATGTCAAACCAAATCTTGCAAAGCTTGAGACTCGTTTTGAACCATAGTCTCTGTCCAATACAAAGCACGATGTAAGATTCCCCACTAAACCATATGCAGCACAACCATCAACGAACTTTCTTTGATTTAGTCCAAACTGAGGCATTATAACAAATACTTACATTTTTAGAGTCTGACCTCGTTCTTAGCCTCCTCAAGGGCCTTCAAAGTAATCTGATAAAATTCTTGCAAGAGACCAAAGTTCTGACTAGCTGATCCAGAAATAAAATCCATAATATTGTTTATACATTTCTCACTGTAATTTCTTGTCACTGCTGATTTAATATATGTTAGCATTTGCCTGTAAGCATCCATCATTTCTTTATACTTTCCCAGCCGATAATAGAGCTTAACCGTTTGTTTCAGTGCTTTGAAACCCCTGTAACAAGAAATTATAATTTTCTGGTTATGCAACAACACCTACAAAAATATTAATTCTAAATTAAAAGATTGAAAAGGAAACACGAAATGAAATCAGTATTATACAAAAACGAGGAACAGACAACTAATTGAAAAGATACAAACGGAAAAACTAGCGTAAATTTAAAGGGAGAAAGATAAAATATAATATTCACAACAATGGGAAATATCTCAATGGGTAAGTGAACGCAAGCAAGTTGCAATCCTTAGTCCAAGCATCTTCATATCAAGCCAGCCTATCACTTTTACATAAAATTATTTGAAATAAAGTAAATATAAGTAAAATGATATTAAAACCTAATATTCAGTGAGTGCATTTAAAAATATCTCTTTTGCACACATAAACCTCACTTCATACCTAAAGAGAATACATCTTAAATGTCAACAGTGAAGTACCGTACAATAATCAATTTGTTTCAAGTGATATCACCACTAAACGTGACTCTTTTCAATCATAAACAGTCTAAATGTCAAGAAAATTAGATCCTTCTCCATGTCATAACTTAGCGGCTAGCAATAAAAATCCCATCAAATCCAATAAAGTCTCAAGCAAAGAGATTTGAAAAAAAAAAAAAGAAGCATACCAACCAGAAAGTATATGTTAGATCATTAGTTTCAACACTAGTTCATTAAACATTTATGATACATGTAAAAAAGCAATTTTAAATCATGCCAAGAATGCCCACATATTAGCGTAGCAATCTCAATCGAAGAGATGCTAAAAGGGAAAAAAAAAACATATCATGCCAGCAAATAGATGCCAGAGCCTTAGTTTCAACGCTACTTTACCAAAAATTTACTAAACCATTCAATTACAAGCAATACTAATTATGCCAAGAAAACGCACATTAACTCAGAAATTTCAAAGGCTTTAATAACACCACAAATTCACACATGTACAAAGGATATCAACTTTAAACTGAAAATCATGGTCTCACAGAAAACAGGGAACACTACAATAATTCCTAGATATGACCTGAAGTGCCAAAAACAATAAATCATGAAAAATAAAAAAAAAATCGTATATCCACCAATCTGCCTTCTCTGGTTCCATGTTAACCACTTCGGCAAACCCTGCAAGTGCTCCTTCTGGATCCGTTTCAACCAAACCTAGGAAAGCAAAGAAAGTGACAAATAAGTAACAAATTAAACCAAGAGAGCGCCACACACACATTTATATAAAGGAAAAAATAAAAAGAAAATTAGATTTAAAAGTCGTTAAATTGCACGGAATAATGCGGCAGGCCATTGATAAACTCAGAAATATATGTCCAAATTTGCAAATAATTATTTAACAGAATTTCACATAAGAACCCTAAAAGCATCGACCATCCACACAGTACTCAAAATTTGCTTCCAAAAAATAACACAGATGATGCAAACTCTTCCTCTATTCTTCTTCGGGAATTTTCGATTACAAAACACCGATATAAGTAATCACCAACAATGAAATAGTAAAAAAGAAAAGAAAAGAAAGAAAACCTTGCGAATTGTAATACTGATTCTCAATATCAACATCCTGTTCCGCGGGCTCCTCCTCCGAATACTCGAACCCGTAATCCTCCATATCTGCATCTGTGTCCAAAAAAATCAAACATTTCGTCATTAATATGACAATTAGTTTTGGTTCGGTTTCGAGAATAATTGCATAAAAAGCTACTGAAGAAGAAGAAAAATAACCTGAATCCATGATTGGCCGAGGAAATCTGGAAGAGTTGCTTCGTTTCTGTGATTAAAGATATTTTTAGATTTATTTTTTAATTAAAATATAACAAAATCATGTCTTGAACGTAACTAATAAAAATTTTGATAAAAATATATATTACGTGGGATGTATGTGTACAAAAAATAATTAAAAAAAAGAATGATAATGAAATGATAAAAAAGAGGGCATTTTGAGAGTATTAAAGAAGAGTGCTACAAACACTCCTCTCAAAGAAAAAAAAATATAAAATTTATATGGATTAATAACATTTGTAGTCACACAATTTTATGATTCTATGTATAAAAATCATGATTTTTTTTTTAATTATGTCACTCAATCGAAATAAATTATGCACTTAAGGATGAAAAATGGTTCTAATTGTATTTTAAATGTGATATTTGTATTTTGTGCATTTTAGATGTAATATTTTTCTCTGGTGAGTTTGGTGCATTATTAAGATTCAAAATGTGAAAATGATAGCAGTGGAAGCTTTTTTTTATGTTTTTCACTGACGAGATAGACAAAAAAATATTAATTTTGATAATTAAGAAAATTCTCTATTGTAATTAAAACCACAGATTAGGTGGAATGAGTTTTGCGGGTTGGTGGTAAAACTTTAAACATATGAATTTAACTTTTTGCTATTTAATTATGCAGGGCAATGTTCTTGGTGTTCGTATTTGTGCTTTTGGAAGCATTTAACTGTCAGTGTTGGAGTTGTCTATACAATTTTTAGACAGAATATTTTGTTCTTATCAGTAAATCATGGTAATTTAAGTTAACCTATGTTGAATTATTTCTACATTATTTTTTCACTTCTTTTGTTGTTTGTGCAAATACCGTTTTCCATTACAGATCAAACTTGAGTTTTAGTTTCAAATTTTATTTCATACCAGTTTTTTTATGGCATTTCACCCAAAATTATTGGTTAATACTTTTAGAACTTAAAGTGGTTCTTTTTGTTGTTCAATTTGTGATTCTTTGTTTGATGGAATTAATCAGTTTAAAATGTTGAATTATCTCTTATAGGAAAGTGAAGTGGCATGCTCATTCTTCCAGTGGTATGATCCAGACCCCAAGTTGAGGAATAGTGACAAGATATTGAGATTGTTGTGGAGGCCAAATGACAATGAGGCAAGCAGCAATCGATCGAGGAGAGTATCAATGAGTTTCCGTGAAGAAGCAAGTAGAGTCGAAAACAATATGAATGGAGAGGCAAATGGAGTTGACAATCGTGCTTGTGATGCTGATGTAGTTTGGAAGTTCATGGTGTTTCTTCTTGTCAATGTTTTATTTGGAATATGGCTTAAGTAGAAAAACTGTCATTATTGTGTATGTGTGTTGTGGATAATAATTGTCACGACCCAAAATCGGGCAGAGACAGTCATACGAGGCGAACCGTCTATGAGAGTACGACTCATCTCGCACAAGCCTCAATAATCAGAACATACTACCCGAATTATTTAATTATCAAAACATTTATTAAGATGTTTATTTATAAAAAACGAACGAGATATAAAATAAGTTCATATGAAATCTAATATACATATATCTAAATAGATATATCAAAATAATATTAGTGTAAACATATCAAAAGCCAAAGTGGCAATTCCGTAACCCAACAGCATTCTGGTGCGAAGCTCTAATAATACAAAAGAAGAGCCCGGACAAAATGCGGAACGATTGTCGAAACCAATGGACGTTTCACTAGTAATCAAAATGTGGAACGATTGTCGAAACCAAAATCTGTGAACTTGAGATACAGGAATCAACATAGATAGAAAATAAAGGGGGCAGGGTCCAGTGAGGAATAACACTGTAGACCGCCTCATACGTGCATTACAAAGACTGTTTTGAAAACAGTTTAAAACTACCACATGCAATATAGGTGGATATATATATATATATATACACACTAATACATACTAGTGTTTGAAAATTATTTTTCAAAACGTTCGCAAACAAAGCAAACAATAAGCACGAAAAACATATCAAATACAGTTTCAGAGTCAAAACATATATCGTAAACATGGGACCATATCAAATGTGTGCATCTAGCATTAGAACATATGTGATGTGGACTCCGCCACTACTCACTTATACATCATGTGTTAGATCAGAATACATGGCTATCGGCATCCCTGGTAGTTGAGATTTCTCAACGCATTGATATACCAAAGGCTACTACTACTCGTAGCACGGGTGCCCCATATTAGAAAATCAAATCATGTTATACTATTACATAGTATAAAATCATAGCATGCGATTAGCATCAAAATTCATAAGAAGATATATAATACATATATATCAATTTTAAAATACAATACTGATTATTAAACACATAAC